>JAEMTY010000375.1:0-25000 GCA_020423425.1 Chrysopa pallens
ATAAAATAATTTGACGACGGAACTTTTGTACCTATTATCCTATACGATTGTTCAGTACATAAAAAATATACGCAAGGGCGATGTATATAAAGAGATGAAATTGGCCTTTAAAAAAATTCAATAATTATTTTTCGATTTAAATTTGATTAAGTTTCTTGTGTTGAATGAATTAATCTAGAACTGTGCTTATTAAGCAGTTGTTTTTATTCAATTAATTTTCTAAAATTTTTAAGTTTTGATATTAAATTAGTAAATAATCGAAGCTTTTATATTTTGAAATCCAAACGAGTTAAAACATACAAATTTATTTTATAAATTCATTATTTTCATGTTTTAAAACAATTCCATCGTGTAATTTGATATCACAGTTATCGCACTTGTGTCATATAACAATTAGTCTCTGTTGGAAAAGTTAATATTCTAAATATATATATATATATATATATATATATATATATATATATATATATATATATATATATATATATATATATATATATATATATATATATATATATATATATATATATATATATGTGATTAATTAATGAAATAAAAGACGAGTAAAACATGGAAAACATGCAATTTAATCTTTCATTCGTTCTAATTCTGTTAGGTCCTCCAGTTCAATATCTTTATCGCCATAGCCCCAAATATGTGATCCATCACCTGTTCTAGCTTTTCGCCTTGCAACCATTTCACGCGATACTTTTTTCCTATCATATGCCCAACCTATTTTTGCAAATAAGTCAATAAAACCAGTTGATATATTGTACGTATAAGAACCCAGTTCTGATGTTTTATAATCCCATGGAAATACATGATGATAATTATGCCATCCTTCACCTAATGCTGCTATTGACACGTAAATATTTTCAACTGGATTGATAAATCTAAAATCAATTAAAAATTATGATTGCTTGAATTTATTAAAATAATTTTGTTAAACATGCTAGAAAGTTACTTATATAGTACGTATAAGGACCGCGTAAAATAGTAGTATTTCGGACATCGACTAACAATTCTACATTCTAAAAAGTTGCAACTTATGATTTTCTGTTATTAAACAATTATTTGATTTTGTAATATACAAGTTAGAATGCAGCTTACGTAGAAGCGATCGAATATACACTATACATTTTTCAATAAATTATTATGATTCTGTATTGGGAACCTTGGAAGTGGTGTCGAGTAATTTTTGGCTATTGGTGGTACAAAAACCAAATAGAGATGTTATAGTTTAATCAGCTGATGTATCAAAACACGTATTGTATGTTCATACCATGTACGACCGTAATACATACTGAACTAGATTTATCAACTCTGCTATCGGATTTTTTGTTAAGTTAGAGCCATTTTGTGCATTAAAATTTTTAAATGATTATTTCTTTTTGTTTTTTCTTAATAATTAATCATTTTAATTAAGAAATTTATTTATATTTAAACTCACTGCATCATGTTTTGAAGCACGACTTCCACATTCATGCAAACAACATGAGGCACGACTATTATTTTTACCAGTTGTTAAGATTTTATAATAAACAAGACACTTTGTTTAGTTTTATAATCTTTTTAATAACTTTTAATTGAATAATAAATGAGACTCGTGTGTACAACTTGTAGCGTTAAGCGAACTCAAACATCATCTGGAGGTACAAACTTGTATATAAAAATATCCGCTAGGTGGCGGTATAATCATGGCATCTCCCATTTTTATAATTTTCACTTATAATTAAGATACAAAGTTTTTTTTTTTTTTTTTTAGAAATAAACATAAAAACTTAGAACATCATTTTCTTTTAACGCTTAACTGACATAGTCTTTCAAGTACGTCGGTGGTCTGGTTATTCGACCAGATCTTGTTACAATCGTTTGTTTGTTTGGAACATTTGGATTTTGGTTTTTATTTGCATTTGGTTTAACAATAATACTTTCAGTTGGTCGCACAGGATTTATTTCACTCGCGTTTTGCAAAGTTTCATTCTGTACAGTTTTCTCACATACACTTTCACCGCTTACTGTTTCATACAAATGTGAACGATTTCTTTCGAGTTTTCGTCCGTTTGTTAATTTCACTTCATATGACCTTGGCCTGTTACAGATTTTCGTTACAATCGCTGGCTCTAAAGGCTTTTCCATATGTTTTCGCACATTCACATTATCAGCTACATTTAAAGGTTTCAAGTCGTGACTATTTCTATCGTAATACAGTTTTTGTTCGCTTTGTCGCTGTAACAATTTTTGTCTTACTAATCTATCCTGCTCACAGTCATTTTTCTTTACACACAACGGAATTATTCCACGCATTTTATAGCCTAACAACAACTCATTTGGCGATTTAATCTCATTCGAAATCGGAGTATTTCGATATTCTAACAATGCAAGCGTTGGATCTGACCCGGATTGCTCTATCTTTTTGAACATGTTTTTTATAGTACCTATTTGACGCTCTACCATACCGTTTGATTTAATGCGGGCTCGATGTCACATGTTCAAAATTCCACGCAGTTGCATAATTCTTCATGTCTTGATTTACAAAGTGAGTTCCAATGTCAGAATTAATTTTTTTTTTTTGGAATACCAAACCTTGCAAATATGGATTTCAATTTGCTCACTATTGTTGCACCAAGCAAGTTTTCTAATTTTGCAACTTCGACGTATTTACTATAATAATCAATGACTAGTAGCCAGTGACAATTCTTATACTCGAACAAATCTATAGCTAACTGTTCCCAAGGACCATTATCAACTTCTCGCGGTATTAATGGTTCTTTGACATTCGCTTTTTTATATCTCATACATGAGTCGCAGCTTTTCTTAATATCTTCTATTTGTTTATTCATACCTTGCCAATATACTATCTCTCTCGCTCTGTTTTTACATTTTTCAACGCCGAGATGACAATAATGAATTTTGTTTAAGAAATCTTTTCTCAATTTTCGAGGCACAACAATCCTATCTCTTTTGAAAATCAAACCATCAATGACACATAACTCATTCGCAAACGTGTGATACAGTCGCAAAACATCTGGTATTTTTTTACTTTCGTTTGGCCAACCTCCTTGAATGTATTTCATTAACATCTGCATTTCCTCGTCTTCATGAGTTACTTTTTGAAATTCCTGTTTTTTCTCTATTGAAATTGGAAATGACTCTAGTAACAAAAAAAACTTGTGCTTCCACATCAGCATCTTTTTGTGTTTTAACTGTCAAAAAATTACGAGACAATGCATCTGCTAACAACAATTCTTTTCCAGGCTTGTATTTAATTTCTAAATCAAATTTTTGCAATTTTAACCTCATTCTAAGCAATCTTGCTGGACTTTCATTCAAAGATTTTTTGAAAATGAACTCTAAAGGCTTGTGGTCACTTTCAACAAGTTTTTTTCACCATAAATATAATGACAAAATCGTTCGCACGCAAAGCAAATGGCTAATGTTTCTTTTTCTATTTGTGCGTTCTACCATACCGTTTGACTTAGGATAATGCGGGCTTCGAATCGAGCCCGGTCGCTTTTATGTAGAGTTCAAAACGCTGTCTCCATTTTCGCCAATTTTTCTTCAGGTTGCCGTCAAAAGAGAGGGCCGCTGGAGGTCGCATGGATGATTCCATTGTTGTACTTTCTTCCTCGTGGTCGAGTTCGTTGGCCTCCAAAATTGGTTCTATAACTGTTGGATGTCCACGTGGCGTCTGAGGGAAGCCTCTAAATGGCGCTTCTCCTTGTTGATCTAACGGCAATGGCGGTACTTTTACGTCTATACCACGTGCCGAGAATCTGGGCATATCCACTGCATGTTAAGATTTTATAATAAACAAGACACTTTGTTTAGTTTTAAAACCTTTGAATAACTTTTAATTGAATGAGACTCGTGTGTACAACTTGTAGCGTTAAGCATGAACTCAAACATCATCTAGAGGTACAAACTTGTATATAAAAATATCCGTTAGTCGGCGGTATAATCATGACACCAGTCGAAAATTCGATAATTGTACAAATAGAAGCTTTATATTTTTATAACATATATATTTTCCACTACTTTATTTTTTTAGCTTCTATATTCATACTATCATATATGCAATATGTCAGAGTATATTAATTTTAATCTTAAGTTTGTAACGCTAGAAAATATTGAAGCCACAAACAAAATTTTGATATAGTTATTCATACAATCACTTAATTAGCACATTTCTGCCCGTCCGTTTGTCAAGAGATATCAAGCTGAATTTTTGGTGGTAAATTCTTGACATAAAAAGTAAGTTTAAGTTCGTGAATGAGCAAAATCGGTTCACTAGGTCATTTCAGGCAGCCATAAAATTTGTATAAATCATCTTTAGCAATGTCTAAATACTAAATCGAATCTCGATGAAACGTAATGGAACGTACTCTCTCATACTTTTTCAAATTTTTTTCCGATTACCTGGCATATGGCTATGTTTCGAAGAATGATGGTGTTACAGGGTAGTAAGATACGATGTCATTATTGATGGTATACGTTTCAAAAGTCTTACAACATCACGATACCTATAACAAGCACTTAAACCATATGTATAAACAAGAATAACCATAACATCATACATTAATGCCATCACTGGCCTTCACTTAAACAAGCACAATATGGCGGCGATTGTTGATGTCATACCTTATTGCCCAGTAACACCATCATACTTTCGAAACATAAATGAAACAAAAATGGTGTATCTATCGGAATATATGTTTTATTACCTATAAATTATATTCTACCCAATTTATCATAAATTTTTATTTTTAGAAATTAACAAAATTAAAATTTGCAACTACTTGGAAAGGAATTTTTGAAAAGTGAATTGTGAGAAAGTGTTAAGTGAGATACGAGAATGAATATCGTAAATAATACAACGTTTACATAAATAAATATAAAATAATGAATTTGCTAATATTATTAAAATTATTAACAAATTTACTTTACTTGTCGAAGAAAAAGAGCTTAATTGTTATAATAATATAATCATTTATTGCTCGATTTATACGATATTATAAAAATATACGATGTTATAAGTTACTACTCTAAAAAGAATTTTAAAATTAAATTTAATCTAAAACGAATTTACATGAGATATTGTTTAATTACTTGTTTAAATTCTAAAAAATAAATAACTAAGTTTTCACTAAATAATGAATGTTATCAAAGAATACAAAAACCCATAGAAGGTCATAAATCGTTGTATGTATGAAAATTTTAGTACTTACCCTGATTACTACTTGATAATAGTTATTATATTTAAGGCTATTGTCGCTATATAATGTGATTATCAGCAATGGCAAACAGATGGCTATAGCTTCTTAATTCGGTCAGGAATGGAGGTCTGGAATCTTTGATAATGTAATGAATACAACAATGCATTATACAATTGAATATCTGTTAATTGTTACGTGTATACGTCAATTATATATGTGTTTTTTCTTCCATCGATGGAATTTACACACGCTTATAGATTTAAAAAGTATTTATTGTATGTTACGAATACTTAAATACTTAAAATTGACTTCTAAAATCTATAATTTCATCGATAAAAGAATAAACACATATTGATACACACAATAATTAACTCCTATTCAATAATGAATTCATTGTTGCATTCGAATTATGAATGATTTCATTCATAACCATTCTTTACCGATTTTTTAAAACTACACCCATCTGTTGATCACTGTTGGTAATCACATTAAATACCACTAAACTCTTAAATAACATCATAACCAACTCTCCACTCAATACCATCAAGTGGTCTGGGTAAGTAATTTTTTGAATACAAAAAAGTGAACTTATGAGTTTTCTATGGGTGTTGGTATTTTTAACACGCTTTTATTAGCTTCACTCGTATGTTTGTTTGTCTGTAGGTAACTCTCTGAAGTTGGCTGCAGAACGCATCTGAACGGATCCTTTGCATGAGAGTAATAAAGATAGAGCTAGTGCGCGAACTACGCATGCATGCGTGTTTTTTTAGTTTTTTTAAACTATTATAATTATTTGATATTATAAATAAAAATTAAATTTTTATTAACGCGGAATAAATTATTTTGACACTTTAAATTTATAAATCCAGTATAAACAAGACATCCGCTGTTATGAAGTTGTTCAGCGTAGGATAATTCATATTTTATCCGTCAGGTAGCATATTTAAGTGGAAGACTTCCCAATAGCTTTACAACCACTTTTTATTAAAAAAAGAATAAATAATATTTTTATAACACAACGTAGGCTTAGAAAAAACGATAAGTATATACAGTACAATACCCTACAATATGTCCGAAAAAAATTTTTAATTAAAAAAAAAAATTCTAAATCATGACATTAAAGTTGCCTTTAAACCACCCCTTAAATTAGGCAATTTAGTACTTAACAATAAAAACAAACTGGATACAATGTATTCGGGAATTTATTTTTGGCTAAACAGGTAGACACTTCAAAACAAGGGAACGAGAACCTCTTAGAGCAAATAGAAATAAAACGGTTAATTCCACATTTGTCATTTATTTTTTGGAAACAGGACACAAACCAATAGATAATAATTCACATAGCTCAAAGAGATTTTAAAATGAATGTTTTAGACTGTTTGGAAATTTGAAAATAAGAGAATTCTGTACTAATTGACCAAACACATTTGTTTTATTATCTATTTTATCTATTTTTAAAATTTTTTTTATATTGATTTTTAGATTGATTGACTCGTGACATAATTGTTATTCAAAAAAAATATATTCAGTTTAAAACAACATATTCAGTTTTAGTATAAATATCGGAGTAATTTTGAAATAAGATACATTATTTAGAAAATGATCATATGGACTGAAACGATCGTAAACAAATTTTAAAAATATTATTTATTATATTTTAAATAAAAAGTGGCTATAAATCTATTTAAAAATGGGTTTTTATTAATGGCAAAATTTCCACAAATTCACAATTCTCACTACAATTATTATGATCAATTTATATTATCTATGTATGAATACCATGTAGAAAATATACATATTACGTCTTTTGAAGTACGAAATATGACATAGAGTTTGAAATACGTAATTTAAGAATTTGAAGTAAACAATCAAGGGTTTTTAATTAATATCAGCAATTAAGTCGCTTCTTAAAAATAAGCATACATTAAATTCTGTAATTTGATTAACTACTAATTTTTTTTGCAAGGTTTTATTCAAACTATATACAATTTTAGTACATTACGACTTTTCTCACCACTCAATAATTCACCTTTCCAAAATATCCTTCCTGGTCAAATTTAGACCTAACAAAATAAATTTCAAAATTCCTCGAAAATTATTTATCTAAAAGAATTTCAGTTTAAAAATTACAAGAATTGACAGAGACTTGACAAGAATTGACAGAGTAATGTGTAGCCAAGTGCTCGATTTTGTGTTTAGACATTGTTAAAGATGATTTATACAAATTTTTATGATACTTACTCAGAACTGTCTATCAGCTCCCCTACAATATTGTATAACCGACAATAAATTAATATAATTTGGATATATTATGATAAAATCGGGCAAACTATCTATTGTGTTTTTTTATTATAATCCTGATTCTAGTTGCATTTCTTCATATAACTATATTGTAAATTTGTTTTTTCTCAATTATCTTCGCTTATTAACACAGCGAAAACTAACTCTATATACGCAATACATAACTATTAGTCATTACTAGCATTTGTTTAGTATTCATTTGACTAGAGATAAGTCAGTTGTATAATATAATAATTTCAAACTTACCTATCGTAAGGTTTATTACCCCACATATGAGCCGCACTATTTACGAAAAAGGCTAGGTTTAAAGTAAATGCATAACGGAAGGCAAAACTCACTAAGAATGATACCCATAATTTTTCATTCCAATAATGATATGGAATATATACTGGAAGCAGCACTGCTATGACCATAAAAAGAGGAAGATATAACCTGAAAATATTAATATATTTAATTAAGAAGATTAATTTTAGAAAGTGTAATTTATTGCTTTATAACTAAATAACTAATGTAATAAACTAGAAGGAATTTGTAATGCTATTGCCCAGTATTGGAAAACAGTGGTCCCTTCAAGCTAATAGTAAAAGACTAAATATCGTGTTTCGAATTAATTAACGGAAAACTGGAGATGGATTTTGTATCTTCAAATGGATCCAAATAAATGGAATTTGAGTTTGCACCATCGTGGGTGGTGAGCTAACTTTTGCAGCCAAAAACCGAGAAATTTTAGCAATTATCTTGGTTTTACGTCAAAGCGATAGCGACCAAACAGCTAGCTAGACCTCTTTATGTACTTTCAAATAAATGTTCCATAATTCTTTAGGGTGCGACGTTTCAATGTTATAGGAGTTGAAAATTGAAATTTGTCAACTTTTTAGTAAAGTTTGTACAATCTAATTCGATTTTATCATAAGACTCGTTTTATTTATGTATTTGTACCTAAGTATTTTTTGCGTTTAACATTATTATTTTTAATTATTATATAATTTTTAAAACTTTGTTTATAAGCAGTTAATATGAAAACTACATACTTCCTTTGCCACATAACAACTGGATCAGCTTCTAAATCACTCATATCTACCTCTAAACGTCTTTGTACGACTTTTGGGTGAGGTGTTAACACTAGCCAGCCAACATGGGCAAACCAAAATCCACGTGTTGCATCGTGTGGATCGGATGTAGTTTCACTATATTTATGATGTATTCTGTGATCTAATGCCCAAGTATATGCATCCCTCTGTAAAAATTTAGTAAAAAGTATTAATGAAAATTTTTTATAAAAAAAGAACAATTGTATACTTGGCCTGATATTGTAAATAAAAATGTAAGAATAAGTTTCAACGGCCATTTTGCCTTGTATGCACGATGTGACCATAATCTATGTGCTCCTGCAGTGATTCCAAAACCAGAAGCGTATATTAAAAAGAACGCTGAAAAATAAAGAAAATTTATTAATAAACAAGTGAAGATAATATAGATAATAATAACTAATAGTGCTATTGTTGAAAGATAGTAAACATTGAAAACATTAGAAACCTGCCGAGGATTAAACCCGATCCAGTTGCTAGTCTCTACACAACAGGTGCCTTTGGTAGTCTACTGCAGATCTTATGTTATGTGTGTGATATTTTATGTTTACCATTAGTGATGCTCTTTACATTGTATTCATTTCGTGTGCGTTTGTCGTTTTTATACAACTTAGATATTTTTAACCCCGGCAGATGTGTAATGTTTTCAATGCCTACTTTGTTGTAATAAAATTCGATAAAAAACGTTTATCTATTGAGGTGCAAACGATATTTCTACTTCTTTAAAATAGATATAATGTATTAAAAACTGTTAAGGATTCCGTGGGTAAACGTCGTTACAGGTTAAATAATAACAAACATGTGTTGACTAATTAGCAACCATCTTTATGAGTTGCTTATTCGTTGATGGTTTATTATGCCCAACGATAATTTATGTAAGTTCAGGTAATCTTATAGCGACGGGCACACTGAAATCATAGAAAAACATCGCAAATTGTTGATAGAATACATCGCAAATCGTTTGCCACTCGCCGCCATAGTAAATCCCTATTGAAACTGTCGTTGATCATCTGTCGCAAATCGCTCGTCGCGGATCCCTTGTCGCTATAGTGTGAATTACACATAATAACGACGAATGCATACTGTAGCGACGAGTGATTAAACAAGTAAAAGGCTTACTAAATATTGGCAATGCTTCCAATTTGGTTGTTCAATCAAAATTTTATACACTTCAGTGATACTTCTTTTGTCGTGAATAGATCGTCGCTACGGCGAAAGTCGTGTATTTTCTACCAATAACTACAGGCGAATTTAAAAAATCCTCGGTGTCCATAGTAATGGCGTATTATCATTGATGTGATGTATCAAGTTTTAGACTCAATGCATTAGATGCTATACATTAAAAAAATAAATACGCTATTATAAAAAATTTCTCTTGTGTGGGTCAGAATCCTTGCCTCATATATTTTTTTTAAATTAACACATTTACTTTTAAAAAATATACATCCATTTTAGAACAATGTCTAATACAAGGACTGTGACTATACGGACAAGAACAATACATTTAGTTGGTATTAAAATTTATGTGGATCTTTCAAGGAAAGTATTAAATATTTCAAGATTTAAGTAATTAAGAACAGTAAAACACACATGCAAATTAAGGAGCTATGAATAAGTATATTTTGAACAATTTATGTCATGGTATAATTTTGTCTGAACGTATCCATCGATCTTCTATACAGATAATAAAGTATGCATATACAATTTAAAAGGTAGATTATTAATTCAAACAAAATTTTCTTTAGAAAAAATCTTTCGAAACAACATCATGGTTATAACATCAGTAAATTTACTAATATATAATGTGGGATGCGTATGCAAGTTCAAGTATATTTTAAAATCTTTTGATTTCATAACATATTAAATCTTTTTTTAATTAATTCCGAGTTTAGAAGTATTAACTATAGTAACTACAGTAACTATAATTCAATGAGCGCTTCTTGTTTTTATACTATGTTTCAAATAACTTCAACACTCACATCGACTTAATTTCATTTGTCCTTTGGAGTTTAAGTAAAATGTGAAACTCGTATTTGTTAATTGCATAAATACAATTTAAATCAATACAAAAAAACACAATTGGAACTAAATTGGTTATTTGGATGATCAATAAAAAATGATAAATTAGGGCATTTTTTGTCGTTTAAGTTCAACTAACGACTAGATCCCATGATTATAGAGTGAAAAAAACTTGATTGTCATAAAAAATACAGGCCACTCCTCATTATCGTAATTGATATATGTGTCCAATATATTAACATATAATGATATTACATTCATTTTGAAAATTTGTTATTTCGAAGCATCTGAATGTCCGATTTGGCACATAAACTACACAGTAAACATCCTGAAGGTAATAAACGTGGCTAGCAAATTTCATAAACATTGGAGCACGGGTTCAAAAGAGCTGAACATAGATAAATAGATAGGAACAAATGAAATTCAAAATAACTCACTTCGTCTGATCAATAAATTTTAAAATTGATGGCATTTGCGTGATTAACGTCTCGGAAACCTTCAGAATGACACTCATGTTGATTTTAAGATTATGTAGCTCTTTCCATCCTGAGAGAGTTGTTTTTACAAGAAATGCATATACTAGTAAAAAACTTTTTTTGTTTCTTGAATTTACTTTTGTTATTTTTTATAGTTTCGAAGAAAAATTTCTGTAAACTGAAATTGCGTATGATGTATCTCATACATTTTTTTGCATTTTATGTGCTTTGAAACGCAAGAATCCAAATTTTTTATTTGAAACTACAAAATATGTTTACCGAATATATATATTTATATATGTATATTAATCGTAAATACAAAATTTCAGGATCCTCATCATGAATCCAAATATAAAATGGGCGGAACAGGTTCGCCAATTTTTAAATCTCTAATGCCAAAAGCCTCGCTTTGGTTATCTTTTGATATATTATAATTTTTGCTTCCTACATTTTACATTTTAATTTTTGTATATGGATGTTAAGACTAATCACAATAATTAATTCGTCAATAAAAATATTAATATTTAGCTTTTTATGTAATTTGGAATTTTTTTACGTGTTATATGTGTACGAAAGCAATGGGAATATTATTTTTAAATGAGAGAACACTACTTGAAAAATTAACATATCAGTTTTTTCAATTTTCAAAGTTTTCTCTCTTTTTCCTGTTCTGTTATTAAAACATAAAGTAGATATTTTTTATATGCAATAAGAAAATACCTATTTGCAACGCAGCAATTAGGTAGTCAACCATTATTCAAAGTTTAAAAATATATTGCCTAAATTATTATTTTATAATGAAAATTACTTTATTTTGCTTTATAAAAACGATGAGAGTAAAAAATCACAGGTTGAAATCATTTTTACGCGTTTCTTACTAAGAAGTGGATCGCGCATAACTTCTAAAAATTTATTTTGAATCATGGGTCAAGAAAAGTGTTCTGTCTATAGCATATAATAGATATATCCACAAAGGACAATGAATACAGGGTATGCAAACAAACAAAAAAAAAAAAGATTTTCATACTACGAGTACAGGAGAACAATTGAAAAGAATACCTAGTTTACGCAGCCTTATTTGATTGCAGCCTACTATTTTTAATATGTTCTAATAGCCAATATTCGGTGTAAATTGAGATTGTATCATCAAGAAGAGGATTTAAGGACTAAGTTTCTTCCCTTATATTTTAAGTATGTAATAATAACCACAATGGAGCAATGATAATAAAATTGTATTTGACAATTTTTTTTGCAAGTTTTGCAGGATTGTCAAGTTATGAAACAAACGTGTATGTGACAGGAATTCCATATGTAACAAAGATAAACGTTTAAGCGATTCTATAACTTTATATTTAATTTTATTTGAAATTTGTGAAATATCAATGTTAAATTCTATTGTATAAAAACCATATAATTTAAGATGCGTGGCTTTAAAGTGTCAGTAATTGTAACCCCTATCCGTCAAACGAGCGATAAGGAACATATTCCCAAAAAACTTTTTCTGACTGTAAAATCTACAGTTTTCAATAATTATAATTGTTTGTACCTATCATAAAATATTATACCATTCAAAATCGGGAATGTTATTAAAAATTTATTTTAATTCTGAAGTCTTATCCACATTGAAGACACCAACAATAGAATTATAATGTATCCAGTTCAATGTTTGGAAAATAAAATTATACTCCACCCTTGATTGTAAGGGATCTGACTGTTTTAATTCTGATGTCTCATGCACATCAAACGTCGCACTAGCAATACAATTATAATGTATTGAGTCAAATAGTTAGAAAATAAAATAATACTCGGTAATCATAAAATATGTTTAATGGACACGCAAAATGCTGATTTTATATAGGTATATATAAAAAAAAAAATAAATAATAATAACAATAAATTTGTTTCAAAAAAAATTTATTTCATTGATGGCATCGCGGTTAATATAAATAAAATAACATCACTAATTTAATATGTACTCAAAACCCTCCCTTCTGACCCTCCTTTTGTAGTAAACAAATTAAAAAAAAGTGTTTAATTGTATTTTTTTTATCCGTTATGAATAAATTTTCCAGAAGTGTTAATATCAATTACAGTAGCCATATTAACAAATAAAAAATGAAAAATCTTGCGATCTGTGTATTGGCGGTTTTTGGTTAAACAATAGCCGGTACACCTGTACCACTTTTCTCATTGTCTTAATATCAATATTCCAGTCTCTGACATTGAAATTAGGCTTAAATAGAAAAAATTCTAACTGGAATCGAGTACATTCAGAGACTGCCTCTGTGCTAAATCACTAGTAAACAAAACGAATAGACATATGTAAATTGACTTTCGGAACTATTCTGCAGTATCTGTCGATTGTGCCTGATAGATTGTCTTAATTTAATTGCCTTGAAAGTGATCGTACAGATTTTAAAGTTACATCAAGCTGTTTTAAGGCATTGGATTTAACATTAGCTTATAGACTACTTGGATATAACATTAGCTTATAGACTACTTGGATATAACATTAGCTTATAGTGCTACTGCAGTATTTTTATAAGGTGGCGAAAAATTTTTGTTAGTATTTAGAAAATTTCTTAAAATATTGAAATACACCAAGCAAATTAAATATTTTTATGATTTAAATACGAACTACAAACTAACACCAAAACCAGGTAGAGTACAGCCAAAGCATGAAAGAAAAATAAATCCGTATTTGATTTCTGGAAATAAAAAACTGATTTCAAGAATCTTTGTCACGCTAGCAGAGTACAAAATAGCTTTCAATAGCTTATGCCTAATTGTCGACCCTACGCGATGACTAAGATCATTCATTATTTCGGATGTATTTATGATAAAATTATTATAAATTTCACGTTATCCGAGTCATCACAACCACATTCTCCTTAAAAAGAGTTAGTATGAGACATCTTTAAAGACAATCTCTAATGATGTATATATGCATTGTATTTTTTATTTAGTTTTGTGCACAATTAACTACAAATATTATGAAATTTAGCATGCACAATCTTGATAAGCTTTCCGTTTACTTTTCAAGATTGCGCATGCTAAATTTCATAACATTTGGATAATTATTTTTTGTGTGTTATTTGTGCTCCAAAATAGAAATTAATACATTTTATTTCTACATTACAGATTGCTTTAATTATACATGTCTCATTTTTTAATAGAACTTCTCTTTAGGATTATTTGGCCACATCCTAGATGCAAAAAATTGAAACAAAATTTAAAGATTTTTCCATGAAAATTTTATGAACCCCACAGGTGACCGGAGTCCCGTAAAAAATTGGTAACAATTTTCTGTTCCTTTGCCAAATTTTGCAACATAAACTACAATAACTTTCGAAAATGCTCATTAATCACACCAGCAATTTGTTTTTTGAGCAATCGAGTTACTTATGGGAATGTTGAGAAAAATTTTCAATGAATTCTTAATTCTTAAATTATATTTTCTTACGTGAACTCTCTGTGAAATTACTGTTTTATCAAAACAAACAACTTTTGTTTGAAAACCACAATTTCCGCTCAAGTTTAGCTATGAAGCATATATATAATTGCTATGCATATTATTATTATGTGTTTATAACTGTATGGATTGTATATGATTGAATGCTTATCATTAAAAACAGTTCCAACAGATAGTGAACTCGACATCTGGGAGTATATAAACAATTAAATCGGTTGGTTGTTATCTTCACTTGTTTCCAGAGATTCGGGCTGGAGATATTATAATGTTGCTGAAATTAATGTGGTTGTAGCAAATATTTTAATTTTATACAAATAACGATCACATATTAATTGAAATCAATTTTAATTCAAGGTTTTGTTTCACAAAAATATAACATCTAGCTAGTATTTTATATCAAACGCGTCCAGTCTATTCACGTGTAAGTACAAATATTAATCATTTTTCTGAGCTTTTATATACAGTTAAATTATTGATTATTTGTGAAAGCTGTAATCATCAAACTACAATTAATTACGTAGGGTATAATATATATTTTGCTCAACGACAGGGTTCAATAACTTAAAAGTTTTCGGCAAGCTAACTACGCAATCGATGATTCAATGCTTCAAAATCTTAAATATAATGATGAAGGAGAATATAACAACCTCTTTGTTATTTTATTTTTTCTTACTTTAATACTTCTTTCGGTAAAAAGTACGGTTATTTCACTTATCCGCGGAAAATTATTTAAATATTAGGTGGGCTAAAAGTTCGCAGGCTGCCACATAGATGGCGCTACTAGTATCAAATCCATATGAATTTTAGTTAGCCCTAATCTTCAAAAGGCGCGTGTATGAATTTTAGACATGTTGCACTATCGGAATTATGGCATTTTTAGTGGAAGAACTTATGTTACCTTGAAAAAATGGATGAAAAGGAATTTTGTGTGTTAATGTATCATTTCTTTTTGGCGAAAAAAATACTGTTAAAAACAAAAACAAATACTGTTAAGCTTGGCTGGATAAATATTATTCGTACTCGTGTAATATTTATTTTTCGGATTATTCGGCTATTATGTCGGATGCACGCAGTAGACGCCCCAAAGAGGCTATTACCGACGAAAACATCAAAAAAACCCACAAAATAATCATTGATATCCGTAAAGTTAAGTTGATTGAGATAGCTGAGATTCCAAAGATTTCAAAGGAACGTGGTAAGCTGTTTTTAAAGTGGGTGCTGTGCTAGCTCTTAATCGACCAAAAACAATAACGAATCGATGATTCTAGGGAGTGTATGACGTGGTTCGATAGTAATAATCCGAATTTTTGCGTCGATATGTGAAAATGGATGAAACATGGCTTCATCATTTCATAACGGAGTCCAATCGACAGCCACCCGAGTGGACTGCACGTGATGAACCAACTCCAAAGCGTTTAAAGACGCAAAAGTCGGCTGGCAAGGTTATGGCATCAGTATTCTGGGATACTCATGGTATAATATTCATTGACTATTTTAAAAAGGGAAAAACTATAAACAGCAACTATTAGCGTTATTGGAGCGATTAAAAGGCGAAATCGCGAAAACCGGCGTCATTTGAAGAAGAAGAAAGTGCTGTTTCATCAAGACAATGCACCATGTTACAAATCCATGTAATCGATGGCGAATTTGCAAAAAATGGACTTCGAATTGCTTCCACATCCACCGAAATCTCTATATCTGACCACCAGTGACTTTTTTCTGTTCTCAGACCTCAAGAGGATGCTTGCTGGATGGAAATTTCACTCCAATGAAGAGGTAATTGCCGAAACAGGAGCCTATTTTGAGGTTAAAGGCAAATCGTATTATAAAAATGGAATCGAAAAATGGTATAACCGCTATAATTGTTGTATCGCCCTCGATGAATAATAAAATCAAATTCTATTAAAAAAAATTTTTTTCTCTGCTAGCCTACGAACTTTTCAGCCCACCTGTTATATAGTCGGATTGCATTTTTTAATATTATTGAATATTAAAAATAGTCATAATATTAAATAAATTCATACAAACATATCATATTATTATACCTGTGTAAAGCGTGTTAACCATTTGTGCTCAAACACATACACAATTTACGGAGATTATTTATTATAAGTGCACTAGTGAATTTAATTTGTTATAAATATAAATAAAAATAAATGCTACTTAAAATTTTTTTAAGTTTTATTTAAATTAACTACTATAATAAATTTAAAACGGGATATAAGAAAATTACTCCCTACTCCCGTCGTGTGAATTCCAAATGATCCAGTGGGTCCATGTTTTACCAAACCAACCTTAAGACCTCATGATTTGGATTCTGATCCCAATCCACTTCCAACACCCGAGCCCACATAAATAAATAACATACAAAACTCTAAAATAAAAAAAATTACATATCTCCCTACTTCACCAGGTTCATTCAAAGTATTCATAGAACTTTTATCCGATACCACTTTCTTTGGAAATATACGACATAGTATAAAACCACATTCCCGACATATCAAAAATATAATTTTTTGGTAGAAGCCGCTTGTGTGTAACCTTCAAACGCCCAAATATTTCAAACTCATTTGTCCCTATCTGCCATGTACTACCAAGGGAGGTATCGATCTTCTACTGCCTCAGGCTGGTACACATGAATACAGTCGCTGTCCCACAGTGTTTTAACCGCGTTCGGTTCGGATACACTAAACACACCTTGTTGCAGTAACTGTTTTGAGTCACATTCCTCTAGACCGTGTTCAAACGCCAAATAATTGAAAAAAATGTGTGTATAGGATGGCGCACATTATTCACATTCCCGAGAGTATAAGGAATATTATTCTCATATTCCCACTGGGCTCTGGGCATAGGATACTAGTTGCTTTTACATTGAATACATCTATTATCTGAATAACTGACGTAAATAAATAGAAGTACACAAAAGAATTATAGTAGTTTAAAATGTTGCCACAAACAACAATAAACCATTGTTTCAAATCATTTAATTTTATCATTGCCAAATCGAATTTCTTTATATATCTAACAATGACAATATACAGAAATTGGTTTTTAACAAAACATTGCAAATTAAAAGACACCTTGAATGAAATGGTTGAAGAAAATTTTAATAACGTTACATAATCCTTCTGACGTAAGACCCGACAGGTTACTTCGAAAAATTTAAGAAGCTTCCTAATTACTAATTCAAATAATATGAATTATATGATCCAGAGATCATGTGCCCCGGCCCTTTTTATAGCTCATTTACATTGATTCATAAGTTTCAGCATTAAGCGATTCAGGGATCATGCACCTGGGAAATTTTTATGAAAACAACATTCTTACACATTTATAATTTAATAAATAGAAGCTGATCTCAATTGATTGAACCATCTAATAAAATCTAATAATCGATCATATCAAATATGCCTTATAAACTTACAAAGAAGTACCATCTAACAAAATCTAATAAGGGGGATCACCCTGGTGTTTTTGACCGAATTTACCTTGAATAGCAACGTGGCAGTTTTTATTTGTTTCCACATCTCGTAAATTTGTATAAATACTTGCTCTAAACTCCTAAAAGAAGAGTCAGATGAGGTGAATGTTAGACACATTGTATAAGTACAAGTCTGATATTTAAAACCTGAAAAAGAAGTGAAAGAGGGTAATACAAAGAAGATTTTGTTTGTTTAAAATTTAGTATCCATATTTAAATTTACATTTGCAAAAGGGGTTAAGAACAATTGGCCTACAATTACAATATGATAAATTAAAAACCGCCAAGAAAGCAGTTATCCACAGACGTTGCTTCTCCAGAAATTAGTATAGATATTTACATTTCTACATGTGATTAATTATAATACTAAGAGAACCTATATAAATCTAAATCCAGAAGTAAATACCAACATACGCATAAACAAATTTTATTTCTTGAAATATTGCTATTATCATGAATGATAACTTAAACAAAAATAAATTTTTTGTTTGAAATTAAGGTCAAAACACTAGGGGAACTTTCCATCAAATTCAGATAGGCAGAATTCGTAGCGTAATCCACTTTGCTATCGTACTATAAGCTTATATTATAAACATACGCGCATTTTAATAGTAAAATACTATACTGGTATGTAATAATTAATAAGATAGTAAAGTACATAGTAACATTCTAGTATGATATATGTGATAATTATATACACATTTATTTATTTATTAAGAACAGAGTAAAGCCTTGTTCACATTGATGAAGTAATTTAGTCACAGCTTAGTAACTGACCATTTATAAAAATCGTTCACACTTATAATTTAATAATTTTAAGTAACAAGTAATTTATTAAAGCTATGTTCTGATATACATTGTAATTAACAGTCACAGTCCTGTAATATAATTTCACATAATATAAATGTTTATATTTATGACTGTGACATTACAAGTATACTATAAGAAAACATTTGGTGCATTTGGTGCAAACCGTCACCAAACTAGCAACAAGTAACACCTCCTCAGAGAATCATTGCAACTAGCTAATTCATACTGATGATGGCTACTTTGTAGTCGAAATACGTATTTATAAAATACAAAATAATTTGATCTAGGAAATTGGGGAAAAAATCGAAATTTATTCGAAAAATCCTAGAGTTCTCATTAATAATTATAAAATTATTTTTTTATGTTTGTGATTGAAAAGTGGTGCGTGCGGGTATTACTTTCACAATACAAAATACTTTTACTTAACTACTTGTATGAAAAACCTAAAGGTCGACACGTCTGAAATTGTCCAAGTTTGTTCGCATACATGGTACTTCCGGTTAGCGCTTTAGAGAGATAGATCTTTAGTTATATCTTTATTTATAAGATAAATGATCTAAATTTATACGAAAATAAATGTTTCTAGCGAATGAAAGTATCTAGCGTCGACCAACCCCAGTTTTTCGTTATCCTGTGTCGACCGCTATGTAAAAATGTAAATAATATATCCACAGAGGTTGTCTATACATAATATCCAAGAACTGGGACTAGTCGATGCTAGATACAATTATTCCACTTGTCGATATTTTTCTTTTGGTATAATTTTATATAATGCATCTAATAAATAAAGATGGCTCTCCAAAGCACCAACCGGAAGTTACATGCATGCTGGAAAAATTGGGCAATTTCAGGGATACCGACCTTTAGATTTACAGTAATACAATGCACAGACCGAAAATTATCCATATGTCTGATGAATAGGTTTCCCATTTGGTCGGCTCTTGAACCATAAAAAATTTGACTACTATGTTGCTTTCATACACTTCAAGTAAGGAAAGTACATTCTAGTTGAATACATTATGTGAACAGTGCTTTAAATACTACTGTATATTATTACGAGCCGAGGTCTCTGCGGCTTTTACCAGATAAACCATCATCTTTCTGATAAATAACATTGCATTCACTGATCAATTTTGCTTTCACAAGTCGATGTACTCCCGGTTTTATGAAAAGGATATCGTTAAATGCCTTTGTAAATACTTAAGTAATAAAAAACATAATTAACGGTAAAAGTATGAGAATTTATTTTATCCGACTTATAGATGCAACATGAAATAATTTTTATTAATAATCTCATCCAAAATGATGTCGATTCGAATTTTCTTCTGTCAATTTACAGAACATTAACTGTGGGTTGTCTTCTCGAACTTTAAAAATGTCGAGATTTTCCAATACTAGTCAAGACTAATGGCTAACAAAATGTAGAATTTAAAAATATGTCCAATCCATGTATGTACAATCTTAAATATTAAAACCTAACGTTCAAATAGCAAAAACAAAAAATAAAAATTTTTGCTCATAACATTTACATTATTATAACCGTAAAATTATTAGATTGGATTGTCAATAAAATGCAACTGATTCATTATGAAACTCCACTATCAGTAAAATTGATCGGATAAAATGCTATTTTTGGATTGTGCGCACCATAATACTTTATGATATAATACAATATATAATTTCAATTTTCAGTCTAAAACTAATAGCTTTCAATCAAAAAATATATATAATAACACTTCTATTACAATAAATAAATTTGTGGCGCCATAGAAGCAAAAAATCAATAATTTACTAACGCTTTTCTCTACTTTTACTTTTTTTACTCAGGTCAAGATCAAATCAAATAAAATACCAAAACTTGCTCCAATTATGATAAAAAAGCATACTTCATGTTAGTTCCAAATTAGCGAGGACTTACATACTTTAAATTAAATAGAGAAGAAAAGTACATAATTAACAAAATGGAGGGAAGCAACTATAATTCTTAATTAACTACCAAGACATAGCTAAATCTAATCAAGTACGATGAAATAAAATTTGTTTGCAGAAGACTCAATTCCAACAACTATTCTTTAGTCTAGTAAACAAGTATCATTTAAAAAAGTTCTTTTCATTTATTTTTTATTCCAATTGTTTAAATAGTTGTTATAAAGAAATATATTATATATATATACAAATTTTACATGATATTTTTGGAATATTATTATTAAAGGCTTAAAGTTTTAGTGGTTAAAAAATGTCGAAAATCAACCAAAAAATTCAAAAAAAGAAATTTAAATTCTTTTTATATAGTTTTAACAATAAGAAAAAGAAATTAACGAATATTATAATATATTTGTGGAAATTGGAAAAACAATTTTTTAATTTTTTCTAACGCAAATAATTTTTAAAGTCTTAAATAATTAATTAGATCCAAGAAGCGGAAAAATCTCAAATTTTTAGTTTAAAAATTATCATGGTGTGTTTATGTTATTGCATAAAATTTTTGTCTACCAGTTCTCACATTTTTTACCCTATTTTCATTATTCAATTCAAAGTATATACGGACATATATATCTGTAAATTAAGTATTTCTTTTGGAAATTTTATGCACTTTAAGAACCTTTTTTGATTTCGGATATACGGGACAGGTAATTGTTCTTGAGGTGTCCATGAAAAACAAAATCCTTCCAATTGTTACTAAATGTTTTAAGCCTTTTAAAAATTTTTTTTTCGAATCTCCAATTTTTCAAAAAGATTCAAAATTCTACTCAAAATTGAATAGCGCAAGTTTGTGATCCTTCCAATCCCTTGTATCAGATTTAAATCGCCAGATTAGTGAAATGTACACTTTTGAACTGTTCAGCGTGAAAATTAACCGAACATATTTTAATTAGAGAGGGCGATTAATCAACCGATTAATTAAAAAAGTTCTATTTAATCCAAAATCTTCTACTAAACGAATGATGCGTTTGTCTCATCTTCATGGAGTAGGCAAATTATCAGAAGTATAAAAAGTGTAGTGATTGTATGATTTCTGAAGAGAGTAGAAAACGAAATTTTTGAGAATGATTGATTATAAACAAATGAAACATGTGTTTAAGAAGCTTCTCGAGATTTATAATGATCATGCCAGAATTAAAAAGACTCCCTCGTTACCATGTATGACAAATACATCTAAAATATTTTATAAACATTTCCATTAATATCAAATAATCCATCCCCTGAAGGTGATTCAATTGAATTATATTCAAACTTCATAAAATGATTAATACAATTATCTATGAGTGCTTGAACTTTAGACTAATAACACAGACAACAAATAAACCTATTGTGAAACTAAGATGGTTAGAAAAGATAATATGTTTTTTTTTCATAACTAGCGGTGATTAAATTCTTTGGAGATTTTTTGACAACCACAATAAAAAAA
Organism: Chrysopa pallens; assembly: GCA_020423425.1. Taxonomy (NCBI): domain Eukaryota; kingdom Metazoa; phylum Arthropoda; class Insecta; order Neuroptera; family Chrysopidae; genus Chrysopa; species Chrysopa pallens. The sequence continues at coordinate 22,273 of JAEMTY010000375.1, forward strand.
CAACTGATTGCACAATATATATAGATTAAAAGTTAATAACAAGGATTTATGAATCATTGGATATTTTGAATGATAACATACAATCAATGGTTTTCAAATATTTCTTAAAAGGTATCTGTTATTTCATATTCTACCGGAAAAAATTAAAGGAGAAAAAAATATTTATAATTTTTAAGTGATTTTTGAACAGCCATGCGCCATAGTGAAAAATACCCGTATCGAGATGACAACAAAAATTGCACACGAATCCTAAGAAAAATGACGAGAAGCTCTGTCGATTTATGGCTAATATATTCGATTTTAGTTAGGCTTAGAAAGGTTTTTTGATCTTAATCGCCCATATCTTGTAAACCAATGGTCAATGGATATGATTTCAAAAACTGAAATGCAGTCCCCAATTACTTATCTTAAGTTTTTTTTGATAATTTATAATACATTTTTTTTTTCTTTTGGATAATTTATCCATTGAAACAAACGTTCTTTTGCGCCAAATGATAAAATTTTTGAAAAGAATTAAAATACAAAATTAATGGAAACAATTTAAGCATTAACGTACAGAGATGAAATTAAAACCACTTTCAGTTTTTAGTACGCTCTATTAAAATCTAGTAGAAAAGAGTATCTACGACGAACGAGTAAATCACAATTGAAACCGAAATTCAGCTTCAGCCGAAATCGAAATTTTGTTCGTTTCCGTTGAAAAAATAAAGCAAACATATTCATAATCAGACATTTTTATTATAATCATCCACTTTGAGCGCACCTCGACAATATGACACCGTCGATCGCAGAATCCTTCAAAAACTTCCAAAATTTGTTTTTTTCCGATAATTCAGACGTACAGTATAAAACTTAGTGGGAGTATCTCCTCTTATCCAATTATTGATAGTAAGTTTTAGTAACAGCAGTATAAGGATGGTATTTTTTATAAGTTCGCTGTATAACATTAGCGCTTGTTCTATCCAATATCGTATCTTACTCACCTACTTATGTTTTCATAGTATCTACAGAGTATAATGTTTAACATTGAGATCCAATAAGGTATAGTTACTTAACGATTTTTAATATTACAATAACGATAATTGAAGTATGTATCTAACAATTAATGCGTTTCTAACAATATCTCTTATGTTGAAATCCATAAAGCCATGTAAAAGGCTATTAGTCTAATCGAGAAGTGAAATATCTGCGAAAAATTTGTTAGAAAAGTCAGAAAATTATCCGAGGGAACTCATTCGACGTAATACAAATTTTGAGTTATACAATTTTTTTAAATTTCTGCAAAGAAAAATTGTAATTGTTATAAACAATTAATTGAAAAATTTACGGCTTCAAATTTTTGTTTGAAAACTTGAAAACGTAAAGTGATATTGATAATCGGAAAAAAGCTTCTTAAAGGAAAGAATATTCATTTCCTATACTATGAATTTTCTTTTTTCTTAAATTTGTTGATAAAATTATTAATTCTTTTAAACTTTTTTTATTATGAATAATAAAGAGAAATATTAAAGAGAACTTTAGGATTTTTCGAATAAATTTCAATTTTTTTCCCCAATTTCCTAGATAAAAATATTGGGTATTTTATAAATACGTATTTCGAATACAAAGTATCCATCTTCATCATCACATGCCGAAAGATACATTATCCGCTTACAGCGGATTCTAATAGTCCACCACAACATAAACAAGCCATTTTCAATTTCTTAGTGAAACATTTAATAAAAATACCATTATCCAACAAAACCTACTTTAAAGAATTAAAGCACATTCAACAAGTCTATAACGGCTATCTATAAAGCAATATTTAACGGCTTTGATCCAAGGACAATCACCAATATGATTAAAAAAACTAACTTTAAGAAGTAATACAACAACGTTAACGGAACAACACCGATAAAAAGAAATGGTACAAATTAACATATTATCGATATGTCTATATCGATAATATGTTAATATATCTATCGAATAGCTCCCATCAGCAGATCCAAATTGAAGCATCTACTTGGAAATAAACTTGGAAAGGACAAAATTAACAAGGAACAACAGTTAGGAATTTATAGCATTGGATGTCAAAATAGGTCGAAAAAATACATAAGACAAATTGTTACAATATTCAAAAAGCACATGGCACACATAAAATTTGGAAGAACTGATAAATTATGTGTAGCCGCTCATGTTATTGAAAATAATCATAAAATCGGCAAATTAAATCTAAAACTTTTAAAATCGCTATCCAACCCGACCGTTTTTAGTTTTGTAAGTTGAGATTTTTTAACTGATAAAATCACGTCCAATACCTCAATATCATTGGCCGAACACTAAACACGTGATCGATGCTGATTGGTTGACATAGCAATTTGATAGATACTTGGAAATTATAAATACACCAACATAGGTTTGTTTGATTGGCCTTTACATCCGCATAGGCTGAGTGTTCTCTCTCAATGGTTTTTATTTAAAAGTTTCCATTTTTCAAACCATGTATCAAAAAATGTAATCTCGATGTAACTAGTATATAAGATGATGTATTATAATGAAACTTAGGCTAGGTGCTATAGTTTGTAAGCCGACTTGTTTTTAGATTATGATGTTATACAAGAATTATCAAAATAAAAAACGTTTGTGCAAACCGTCACCAAACTAGCAACAAGTAACATCTCCTCAGAGAATCATTACAACTTGCTAATTCATACTGATGATGACTACTTTGTAGTCGAAATACGTATTT
>JAEMTY010000376.1:0-25000 GCA_020423425.1 Chrysopa pallens
CGTCTAGATATTAGGGCTTCGTTCAGAATCAATATACCTATGTAAAGAAATATACAAAAAACTTTATTTGTTTGTTTTTAATATATTTAAGGCAAAAAAAGCAAATAATAAATTAGCATTACAAAAAAATGAAGATTATCTGCAAGATATAGTCAATAATATTGAAAAAGAAAAAACAAGTTTACAAGAACATTTGGAGCAGTTAAAGTATGAGAATGCCGAAACAAAAAAACAATTACACATTTCTGAACGTGAATTAAATGAAATACGCGATGAGGATAAAAAAAATAAAGAAAAATTGACAGCATTAAATAATGATAAAGAATTATTAAAAGTTGAATTAAATAATTTGAAACAACAAATATTGGAAATCGATTCAAAACAACAGCAAACAAGAGACAATTTTGAAAATGAAATTGATTCTTGTAAGATTACAAGTGAATTAACAAAAACATTAGAAGATAAATCGCAATTAGAACAACAAATAAAGAATTTATTAAAATATCAACATGAAATTGAGGATAAATATAAAGAAATAATTCATAAAAATGAAAAATTATGTCGAAAAGTTCATGAATACGAAAAATTAGCGGATGAAAACAATCGTATCAAACATGATTTAGATTATCAACGTGAGATAAACCAAAAAATGGTAAGCGAATGCGATTCATTGCGTATTCAAGTCTGTGAATATAATTCATTAAAAGACGAACTAGATCGTTTACGCTTTCGAGCTAAGGAAGCCGATTGTTTACGTCTAGAACGTGATCAATTACAATGTCGTATTGAAAATTTAACAGCAATTGAATGTGAATATTTACAATTAGTTGATAAAACACACAATTTTGATACAATTAAATTAGAGCGTGATATTTTTAAAACGAAAATTAACGAACTTTTAGCATCGAATCATAAAAAAGACTTAACGATTTCACAATTGCAGTTGGAAAATAAAAAATCAATGATGCAGTTCGAGTATCTGACAAAAGAGCAGGATTCACAACAAGTAAGTATGAAGCAATCACAAATTATAGTCCAGTCAAATGATAGTTTTACTGTAACAAACTTGCGGGTCATAACTTTTGTATACCCACGAAATTAAAGTTGTCAAATTTTCCACAAAATGCATTTATGGCCATTTTGGTTTCTCGGAGGTGCGGTGTCTATACTAGAGCAAACATTATTTCTGCGATTTTTTATACTTCTGTAATAAAACTGGGAAAATTTTTTCTCCACGTTTTCCCTTCATGATTGCTGAAAGATCTAATGTATTGTATATGAAATTACTATTTTAGCGCCGATTATTAGAAAATTAAGATTGACTGATTGTAGCAAGTTCACTATCTACTTTTCGGACTATAATAGAAAAGTTTCAAGGAAAAACAGAATGAAATTTAGATTATGCATCCCCCTTAAATTATAACGAACCAATTAAATTGAACTTCCAAATTTTGTGATAAAAACGCTGTCGATTTCTTAAATTATATTTTTTCTGGAAATCATTATTTATACTTAATAAATTTAGGGTGGGAACACTTTTCTATGAAAAATCCTATAGATACATTCAAAAGTGACTTTTCGATCCACTGTTTCGATATTTTCGTTTGGTAAAGCTATTGAACCAAGGGCCCGTCGTAAAAAAATCTAAAGAATAAAATTTATTGAAAGAGATTATATATACAGAGTAGAAACACATGTGATAAGACTTTATCCTTAAATTGTAACAAAATTCAGCAGACTAATTTAAAGTCGAAATTAGCCAAAGATGGCTCAAATATTTTTATATATACTTGTATCAATGAATTGTTTTATTTGTTGAATCATCTAACTGTCACTTTTCGTCTTTAAATAAGGTTGCTGAATTTCGTAACAACTTAGGAAATAAGATCATACGATATGTGTTCCTAATCCATAAATAATGTCTTTTAATTCTATTATTTCAAATTGCATTGTTACAGAAGCGTACAATAGATGCATTCAATGAACTACGCGAAGAAATTAATAAAAAAAATAGAAAAATTTCATTCTACGAAGAACAATTACTTGAATATGATCGGATCAAAGAAGAAATGCACGATTTACAAACACAAATTGCATGTACAATTGAAAGTGCTGAAATTGAACATACTATCGATACAGAACATGAGGAACAATGCGATAAACATTTTGAAAAAGTTCAAAATGAATATTTAAAAGTTGTTGATGAATTAAATGAAAAAAATATACAATTAGAACAAACAAAAGATGCATTAATAAAACGTATCAAGAATTTAGAATATCAAAATAATGGACAAATAATACAAAATTATTTGGATGAATTAAAGAATTTATCACAAAAACAAATGTTATTACAACAATCATACTTGGAATATGGTCAACAATTACAATTATATGAGCCCGATTGCATTAATATTATATTAAATAATAACAATTGTTCATTTTATACGAATTTAATAAAAAATTTAAATGAAAAAATTCATGATTTAGAAATATCATTACAATTTCTATTTGGGAAAATTCATCCGCACCGAGAATTAAATATAATCGAGAATGAATCGAATCAAATTGTTGATTTATTAAATAAATCGATTCATATAATTTATGTAAAACGTACAAATTCATCATCAAATTCATCAACAATTGAATTAACAAATGCATCATCTCAACTTTTACCAGCATCTAATTCTAATTTTGATTTTTATAATATTTTGGATGTGATAAATAAACGTAATTTATCCATACAAAAATTAATCAAAACTGTGGAAAAAATTATTAATTCCGAATCACATAATCAAGATAATTGTGAAATTCGAAAAAATTTTGAAAAAATATGTGATAAAAATAAAGAGTTACAAAAAACTGTTGAACAATTTGAGCAACAAATTGATGTACAATTAAATAAAATTTTAAATGGTGTCGAAAAATATTATATGGAAAAAGTTGATGAATTAAATGAAAAAAATCAACAATTATGCGATACAATAATTGAATTGCAATATCAGTTGAATTTAAAAAATACTGAATTGGAGAAAATGAAAAATTTGGGTGAACAAGTAATTCTGGAAGAAGAATTAATTAAAAATAAGAAACAAATATCAAATCATGAAATTAGGTATTTTCCATGTTTTTTTATTATTATATCGAATTATATAAATTAAAAAAAAACTATAAAAAAAATTAAGTATAATTTAAAAAAAGTTCAGTATATTACCATTTTTATACCACGAACATGGCACACTATGGCTTGAATACGTTTGTACTCTATGATTAGTTTTTTCAGTTTTATTCATTTTTTAATGTTTATTTATATAATAATAATAAAATAACAAAAAAAATATATTTATTTTTTATAAAATTATAAAATGAAAATACGTGGTTTACTACTTTAAACTTTTGAATTTATATCATTTAATAATTTATTTTTCATAGTGGCAAATTGGCAATTGAAAATGGTACATTTCAAGATGAAGAATCGAATATTGGAATTAAAGAATTAATAATCCGAATTACAATGTTGGAAGAAAAATTAAATATAAAAAATATAAAAATTGACAAAGACGACGTGTATTCAAATAATGAATTGAATTATGGAATAAAAGAATTAGTGGATCGTTTAAGAATATTGGAACAATATAAGAGATCTGATGTTAATGAACAATTTATAGAAATAAATTCTGAAATCGAAACAGAATTGAATGGTGGAATTAAAGAATTGATTGATCGTATTACAATTTTGGAACAATTAAACATAAAAAATATTAACAAACAAAAATTAACATTACATAATTTTGAAAATGAAATAGGGAAACATATCGAAGGAGAAAATCATTATGAAATACAGAAATTAATTGAACGAACTACGCTATTAGAAGAAGCAATAAAAAATAACAAAATTGATGATAATTTAAAAAATTTGAAAGTTGAAGATTCACACCAGACATTATATGATATAAATGAAGAATTAAAAGAACGAATTAAAATAATCGATAATGAATTAAAAAATAAAATTACTAAAGATTTTTCACAAAATTATAATACATTGGATGATTTTATCATGAATTTACAAAACGAAAATTCTGAATATTTTCATAAAATTATAGAATTTTTCGAACAGAAAAATTTACAATTAAATAACGATCAAGAAAAAATCAATTTGAAAAATATTGAAAAATTACTAATAGATAATTCGAATTTAGAAATAATAATTAATTTTTTTATTAATGAAATTAATATTAATAAAAATTTTGAACTAAAATTAATTGGAATTAAAAATATAATTAGCGAACGTTCTATTAAACTACAAAATCAATTTAAATATTTCAAAAAACATAAAAAATTACTAAATGAATTATTACTGCGAAATGATGAAATTTATATAGAAAATAAAAAAAGTGACATTAAAAAATCAATAAATAAATTATTAAAAAATGAAAATATACTTGAAATCATCGAAAAAATTGAACATTCATGTGAAAAAGATGAAATTATTGAAAATTTAATAGAATTAATATCAAATTTGGAAATTAATTTTGTTGAAAATTGTAATTCGATTAAAAATCTTAATTCAAAATTAAATAATTGTTTCAAAACACAAAATAATTTAAATTCACAAATAATAATTATTTATAAAACTTTATCTGAAATCGAAAATAATTCGAATATACAAGAATTAATTACGGAATTAAAAAAATTTGAAAATAATCATAACGATTGCAGGCTATTTGATCAATTTTTTGACAATATTCAATTAAATAAACAAAATGTAGAAAATGAGGAAAACATTATTGAAAATGAAGCAAATAATCTTTTAACGCAATTAGAAAATCAAATAATTGTATTAAAGAAAAATTCATCGAATGAAATAAATCTATCGAAATCAGTAGAAATTCAAACGAATTTTATTCAACCAATAAAAAACATTAATCGTAGCCAATTAAATGATAAGGGAACAAATGTTAAATCATCACTTTGCGATAAAGAAATCAATGTCCAATTTGATTACAAACAATATAATGCAGAATTACGTGAATTACAGAATGATATTGAACAATTAAAATATGATTGTAAAAGTTTACATGAGGAAAAATCCGATGATGAAAAATTAATTGATAGATTTACATCTGAAATAAAAGTTTTAACATCAGAAATTATACCACTTCATATGATGAGCACTGTTGATAATATTGAATCATTTTTAGAGAATATTCAACAATATTCATCATTAAATAATTTAGAAACATTTGAATTAATTCGTTGTAAAATATTAGAACGCTTGTCACATGATAAATTACGAATAAATAAACTAGAAATTGAAAATAATATTAAAAATGAATGTATCGAAAATTTGAAAGAGGAAATAAATCGTTTAAATATATTAATGAAATCAGATCACCATTCATCATCTAATCAATCAACTGATCAAGTATTAGAATACATTGAATCATTAGAAACTAAACTTAGTAACATTCAAAACCAAAATAAAAATAATAAACTATCCATGAAATTTTCAAAACCATTAGATGATTTAAAAATTCTATACATGTCAAAAACACCTCTTAAATCTGAATCAGAAATGTCAATTCAACAAAAATTATTTGAAGAAAAATCAACTCTTACTGATGAAATCATTAAAGATATTTCAAACGATGAAGTTCAAACGATTGATCCACAATTTGACGAAAAAATAATTGAAACTGACGACAAGTGTGTTCAAGTTTTTAAACCAATCATCGTAATTGATAAAGAAGTCGAGGCGGTTGATGTTGAATTAAATGAAAAAATCAACGAAGTTCATTTCTTAAAAGAGCAAAATGAAAAATTATTACAAAAACAATTAAATTTAACAGATGAAAATAATGAATTAAATAATTACATTCAACAATTAAAAGATGAAAATGAGACAATTATAAATAAATTACGAAATGAAATTCATGATTTAAAAATTCAAAATCATTCATTAAATACATTATATAGACCACAGAATACAGAAAGTGGAATAATGGGACCTAGAAAATCATCAACAATTAGTTTACCAGATTCTTATCGTAAAAGTCCTACAAAAATTAAAGTATTAGAAAGTGAATTGAAAAAATATCAGAATGAAAATATGAAATTAAAAGAATTACAAATTATATCGAAGGAAAATAATGCGTTACTTCAAAATGAATTAAAAATTATGAAAAATGAATATGCCGAATTACAGCAAATTTGTGTACAAAAATTGGTTAAGAAAGTTTCAAAGAAGTGTCAAACAAAAGAATCTTTGAATGAAAATCAATATAATGAAATGCAGTATTCAACAAAAACATTGGTGAAAAAAGAAATGAAAAATGCAGGCCAACAAACTGATACTTCATCCAAGAAAACGTTTGTTAATGCCATGATAGGTGTCTCTGAAATTATCCTAACGGATTCTGTAGTTCAAACTTCAACTATTCTAAAATTGGATAAGATTGGACAAACTGAAGAGAATGTAACATTGGAAAAACGTGTCTGTATTGAACAGTATAATACATTACAACAACAAATTGAAAAGTTAATAAAAGAAAATTGTAATCTAAAATCAGAATTAGAAAAAACTAAAATTGAAAATACATTCTTAAAAAATCATGAAAATCATAATTTAATTCAATTGCGTAGCGCTTTACAAGGTAAAATATATTTTTAAGGATCTGGTAAAAATGCTAGGCCCAAGTATAAACGAGATTAGTATAAATACCATATAGCTATCGAAAATAAACATCACTACACTTCCAATTATACCGTTTATGTTTTGCAAGCAACTTCTGTATAGCACCCTTCTATACGCAATGTTAAATGATCTTTATCAGGGTTATTATCAAACCCCGTATTCGTTCAGATAATTTCGGATAGGTTCAGAATCTAAAGATGTAAAGAGACATGTTATTATAGGATTTTGTATTTGCCCGGATGAGCCAACTCACTAGATCTCTGCGTCCCTTGCATTGTTTGTTTTAATTGCTCAGTCCTAGCTAATTAATCAGTCAGTGCTAGTGCTGTAAAAGCTAGCTATACTCGTTACTTTTGGATTGTTACGTTACTCGTTATTTTTGGTGTATATTCATGGTTGATGCAATTATGAACAAGCATAAAAATTTTGCATAGCATCTAGTCTCGAATTACCTATTTGCATTTTTTTGAAATTAATGGATAATCCAAAATAATTTCATATCTGAAACCGTGTCCGAAATGCTATAACCATAACATATATTCTTAACTATTATAGGCCAAAGGAAAGAATGACGATCCATCTTTTTTGCAACTGTTATAGTCTGCAGACATCAAATCTCTTTTGCTTTTTATAAACCTCCAAATGATTAAAGGAGTTGCGTCTTGTTGCGATTCAGTTTTGAAAAATTTATTTGAGTCAGTATACTTATCAAAAATTAAAACATATACGATAAAAAAACGTTATAATTTTTGAAAGAGTGGAAATAAATTTGGTTTTTTTAATAGATGCTGAACTAAATATACAAAAATTAAAAGAAATATCTGTAGAAAATATTAGATCGTTAAAATCACAATATGATCGAGATCTTCAAAATATACTGGCTAAGCATAATGACAGCGTTACACGACTTCAACAAATGCATGAAGATGCTTTGAGTGAATGTGTCAGAGAATATGAACGAGAAAATGATAATTTACGTGAATATATAAAAGAATTACGAACAAAGTTAACGAAATACGAAATATCAGAGGACAAAGAAAAAAATGATGAATCAGAAGTAATTCAAATACCAAAAAAAAAAAAAAAAACATTAACTATTTCTAAAGGCTTTTATTTCAATTCAATCTTATTATCCCTGATAAAAAAGTCTTAGTCAATCCTACAAAAATTTGAAATTGTAATGAATAGGAAATCAATAGGATTGAATAGGAAATAACCTATTCAAATGATTTCCTATTTAATCCTTTTCAATATTTTGAATAGGATTAAATAGGAATTTATTATCGGGTATTCTTTTTTTATAATAGGCAATAGAGCGTTTCCATCATTCAATTACCAATCTTCATTTCATATCTTAATGAAAAACTCTGAGACTGTTCAATTAAACTTATGTTTAAAAATTGTGGAAATATATTTGTTGCCTGCACCAAATCATGACGTATTTTTCGATTACCAATACATTATTAAGAACGCATAATTTTAAAGTAGAGTATTTTATAATTTAACCAACATACCCGCTCACGCGTTGCTGTAAAAATTTTGGGACACCCGGTATTTGGTGTGGGATACCCTTGCTAAAACTTCATTTCTGTATCGAGCCTAGAACATATTTTATTGCCATTTATGTCTTAATCCGATATATAAGCTACAAAATTTCATTAAAATCCATTTTGGACAATTTACACAATATCTTTATAAATTATAGACTATGTGTTATTATGATGTATAAGGTAAAAATCCATTCAGTAGTTTTTGCAAAAAATTAGTCGAAAATAATCGGAAAAATATCAATGTTATTATGGTGTATTTTTTTATTGTGCTTATGGGGGTATATTTAGAAACAAAAGAATTTTGAAGTCCATAGAAATGTTCATTCAAATTTAAATAATGGGTTGAATTAAATAAAAGCTTGATTGAATAAATATGAATTTAACTTATCAATTTTTATTTTTCAGAAAAAACTCTTAAGTAATGAAAATACTCAGTGTTTAGTTACTCCACCTAATTTAGCGGCAATTGTTGATAAAATTTTATACGAAGGCATAGAGGTAGTTTTAATAAAACATTAAATTAGAATTGGTTTTATAATTGTCTTTCAAAAATTGTTTGGTATAAAAAATGAATTTTGCATAGACAATGCTGTCCATTTTTAACGGATGATAAAAAAAGAGTATCGGAAATTAACATAAATTAGCCTCATGTAATACAATGATTTCTATTTACAGCAATTGACCATCCAAGAACTTACGTTATTGCATGCAAGAACATGTAAGGTTACTAAAAATAAAATGGCAAATTTCAATGGACCAATTACAGAAAAGGACAAATATTCGACTCAATTACAGATTCTAGAACGTGAGTTAATACTAAAACAGCAGAACACTATTGAAAGATGTGAACATTCTTTACTTATTCGATTTTCAAAGAGTTTAACCCCATAGTAATACAGCCCCACCGGTCCTAACGAAAGCTTCCTGTTTTAGTCGCTTAGGTAACATGTGGTGCGGCTGTTATTGGTTTTAAATATTGCCAAGATCAGAACCTATTTAGATTTTAAACCAATAACCGCAGTGCCATGAGATTAGCGACCAAATCTGGAAGGCTGTGTCAAACTACTTTTAATAGTGAAGGAGTATAGGGAAGATGCTATAAAAGAAACTAGGCTCAATAAAAAAAAGTTTTATGGACGATAAGCGATTATTTTCTGTAGAAAAATCGCACAAATAAAATTTTGAATATTAATGTAATTATAAGATTATTTATCTAAAATTTTGAAAGAAAGTGTATATTAGTGCCATGGACATCGATAGGATGTCTTACCGTAAAAGGACCATTATGTACAATCACTATGGAGATTAACATATATGACCTCATCTATAAAAAAATCTCCTTCCTTGTTTATTTAAATATTTTGAACGTACCTTTTTTGGCTATTTTTTAGGATTTCTAAAAAACAATTTCAAATTCATGTTCTCGAAGTAAAGACACTTCAATTGTGAAGTGATTAAAAAAGTATGTGCATCTTCTTCATGAAATGGCCCAAAATTATTATTACTATTATTTGAGTAACATGGACATTTGGTCATGGACTGTTATTTGTTTTGGATATCTTTTATATTATAACTTGCCTATTTTTAAAGTTTTTTATTTTTTTATTTTAGTGCTGAATTTGAATGAAACAATGCACAAAGAAAAACATGATTTGAGTGAACTATCAAATTTAGCACAATCTGATAGACGATCATTATCTGAACATCAACACCACAATTATAAACATAAGAGTAGTCCTTTGAATTCTACTCGTTCTTTGCAAGTTTCTAATCATAAAGGTAAAGTAGAGAATTAGATAAATTTATTCTTCATAAGAAATTAATGGAAAGTTAAAATTGTTTATTACTGAACTGTAATATGACTAAAATTTAATTGTACTCGATAATAAATTAATATTCATACTGTCATTTAAATAGATAAATCGTCCTTTCACAACACAAGAAAATTTTCTCTTGTAATCATTCATAAATAGTTTGATCACATTAAAATATTTATTACAACATAGATTAAATCATTTGGTACTACATTTGATTACAACTACATATACACTCCATGTCTATTCTCTTCAAGCGGTCTTTCTACATTTTAACTAAATACACAACATAGCTACCATCAAGTCAAAAAAAACCATTTCACTCACATATATATGTTCACAACATTATTACTGAAGTGACGCGTTCACTATCCAATTTGATTACTAACACCGAACCTGCATGTTACTTACCTAACAACACAAGCACTTGCCAACATGATCAAATGTGCTATAAAAGTATTCAACAATAGGTGCCATTCAACTTAACTCCAAATGAGCTGGTATCGTTCTCTTCCTGCTTATATACATTTATATACATTTTTCAATAGAACGTCTTTTACAACCGTTTACAAAACCACATGAACTATAAAATTACAACTAGCCCAACTAACTCGTATAAAAGTGATATGTGGATTGAATGAAAATGGATCGAATTATAGCGAGTTGAATATAGAGGAGTTGTTCCTTTCCAAATAGTGGTGGAGTTGTTCAGATTTAGGTTTATTGAAAAAAATGTTTTATGTTCTAGATTCGGAATCACTGAAAAACAATGTCAGAAATTCAAAAAAGCTATATGGTCAAATACTGTCACGTGATAATTCAAAAAATCCTATAGGAAGAAAAATTAAAAAATCTTAAATATATTTTAATTCTTAAATACACATGATGTTATGTACTAAATTTGTTTACCACTTTGATTATTGTTGTTATGTTTCGTTGGATTTACTGTTAAATTTATAATTGAATGCATTTCAAATAAAGAATATTTTTCTTTTCAATTACTTTGAATTTATTTTAAAATTTAACTAAACTAACTAAACTCCCCAATAAAACAATAAAACAAATAAATGCATTTTTTGTAAAAATTGATGTAGATTTGTGGTTAAAGTTTCGAGATTTCACTGTTTCTAAAATTATAATGACAAATTTTTAGTTTCTATATCCAACATATACAAATATGAGGGTGTTTTAAATTTTGCCTGAAGTTTTTAAAGCTCGAAAATTTTGAAGTTACTATCCAACTTATTCAATGGAATTATCTTATTAATACGTCTCTGTCCATAATCAAAAGATAATTAAAAAATGCAAAAGATAGAGAGCTGATATTTTGATTGCTTATTCTAGACCTAAAAAGTGAGTTTAAGGTCGTGAATGAGCAACAACGGTCAATTGGGTCAGATCCTTGACTCATAAGAGAGAAAAAAATGTAGATATCTGATCTTTGATTGTTGAAAAAATTAGGTGACCGGACGAAATGCAGTTCACACATCGCTACAATGCATCGAGTCTCAGGGACAGAGAATGGCCTGTTACGATTCTGGATTCTTTAAGCCTTAGCGATAGTTTTTACTTGGATCGAAAATTCCTATTTTAATAAAATAAATCAACAATCCTGTGAACAGATATGGGTGAATATTTACCTAGGCAACTGTAAAAACATTTTGTTTTTTATAATAAAAATTATAAGGACAATGTAAAAAAGTTAAATGGACGCATCTGTCGATGGCACGGATTCTTATGAAAAATTCTAGTACGAATAAATTAAATTATTAAAAAAAATTAGTAATAGCGAAGACATTAAAAAAAATTAACAAACTAATACAAAATGGCATCGTATATAAATAAAAAAGATCGAGTATTTTATCCTGCGGGCGATTGTCCAGCACAATTTGATAGACTAAGACCAGAAGCATGTTTAAAAACATATTACTCTTGTACAGATACTCGTGTGTGGGAATTAGCTGAAGAACCAAGGAGGCAACATTTACGAGAGATTTTAAGTACACCAGTGGTAATTACATTTAACAATTTTTTATTTATATTCAAGAAATATTCGATAATTTTTACGATAAACATGTTCTAAAAAGTTATAACATAACGCCAAAAAATAATTAAAATCGTTATAAATTCACCGTTGGGAAGCTACATTTTCTACGAGTGGTATAGAATTTCCTTTTTATGGGCTTATCCTAAGTACTTTTCATTAGCTTGAGAACTTTTCAATCACAAAATCAAATTAGACGGTTTTGAATGTTTAGATAAACTAAAAATGGCAGATTTGAAAAATCAAAAGTTTAAAACGAGGTTACCCTATATACTTTGTAAGCCTTGATAATTAACTCCCGCTATAGAATATCAGTTAACTTAAAAAAATTATTATTCAATATTAATTATTTCATTTTATCGAAGTAATTTACGTTTAAATATAATCAAAAATTTTAAATATAATAAAAACTGCTGAAGCATAAGTTTCCACTAAATTCTAATTTTAAGAATCAAAGTAATTTTTTCTATCACTCAATCTTTAAACTTGTGCCAAAAGTATCAACGTCCACTTTCGCTTCGACTCACCTATTTACATGATCGTTGTGAGGTCGTGATGGGTATGAATAATGACGTCAGTAATGATATTTTTGACCAGACTACAACAACCGCAGTCGTCGTGTGGAACGGCTTAATGAGTCTTTTGTGCGTTGTAAGCGCCAAGTGAAACGCACTGACAGTGTTACGGAAATGTCTTTGAGACTATACACCCTCCTTCCGCCAAAATCTTATTAGATTATATTCTTATTAGTTTTTTTTAAATTATTATTTTGATTTGAGGGCTTACAATTGGGCAACTATGTTCCTATTGAGATGTTAATCAATATACTCATGTGCAGTGATGCTGAGGTATGTATTAAAGAGAAAGATTATGCAAGCAACGTTGGATATGTTCGTTCGTATGGTACAAATAACGAAGCAACAAGTTGCTTATGCTGTAATTCTTCACGTCAAATAAAAACTTGTGGAACACAATCTCCTCCTATTAAGCCATACACATCAAAGGAAACTGTTTGTTGTGACAAAGATAAAGAAATACGTAAACTAAATTGTCAAATTGAGGTAAATATTACCGATTAATGTATAGTAAAAGCGAAAAAGTATTTATAAATTATTCTTGTATATATGTGAATACTTTAATATTCTGATAACGATGCGTTTACATCAAACGAATTACACTTACCGAATACTCGGCCAAGTACTAGCTAGCTTGGTGTAAACCTACCCTTACATTCTAAATTATGACGAATCTGGCTTCTATCAATTCTTTAATTTATGAATGGACCCTTAATGATATTTCAAAATATATTTTATTATAAATTTTCAAAAATATTATTTTTCCAAATCAATATTTAAAAAAATTTAATTAAAAAAAAAAAGTTTTGCAAAAATATTAATTACCTAAGTAGATAATTTTTATTTCTAAGTATCCATTACTTACCTTCATTTCAACTATAATCAAATTCAATAAGTATAATTTTCAATAATTAGAATATTCAATAACACTATCACTTGTAAAATATTTCGAACTACATAAAAAAAACAAAACATGATTTAAAAAAATTGCAAATTATTATGGATAAAATAAAGGACTATATGAAAAATAGTTCATTATATGATTAGTCAAAGCTAGGGTTTTTTACAGAAGTTGGAAGGCGATTTAAAATGTGCAAAGAAAAATATTCATGACAATGAAAATCAACTATGCCATATGTCAAATGAACTAAAAGATAAGGATTTACAAATATCAGAAAAAACTAAAGAAATAATTTGCATAAAAAAAGATATATGTGAAAAAACTAATGAAATTACATCATTAAAGAATGAATCTTGTCAAAAGTCAAATGAAATTCAATCACTTAAAACTGAATTATGTCAAAAATCTAATTTTGCTACTGAAAGTCTAAAAAAATTGGAATTATTAAATAAAAAATTACATGATTCAGAATGCGAACGTAGAGATTTGGAGCGTAAACATTGTGAGCAACAAAAAACTTTACAAAAATTGGAAGAAGTTAGTATACTACATTCTTTCATTAATTGTCTACTTTTAACCCAAATTAGAATAATTACGAATAAAACATATTAGAAGACTCAGAATTAAAGTCACCCATGCCACTTTTTAATTTTTATCGCTAGTTTGCCCGAGTTTTTTTTATAGCGTGATTTAAAAACTCCAATTTTATTAAGGATGTATGTTAAATTAATAGAGGATTGCATAAATGCGTACCTGATAAGTTTTAGATCTTTAAGAGCCGAAAAAATTACGTTTAAAACTCGTATTATGAAATATATGAGGGTATATTGAATTTAGTCCAAATTTTCTAACGCTTCAAAATATTGAAGGTATTTTTGTGGCGTATTCTAGACATACAGGCAGAGTTTAAGTTCGTGAATGGGAAATTGATCAATTAGATTCTATGGGCCCATCTCCCATATTTTAAACCATGAGAGAAGAAAAGTTCAAATACTAAAAATGTTTATTTCTTAAAAACAGACAACTTTTTTTGAAACATTATTTCCTAAACTGTACATTAAAATACCAAGGTCGCTGCGAAGGGGAGGCAGAGGATTAGCTACCTCTCTTTAGAGACTCGGGATTTTTTCTATCTCAAACAATTTGCATATTTTAATTGTTTTCATGTATAATAGGAATGTATACAGCCTCAAAAAATGTGTGATATGCAACAAGAATTGAATAAACTACGTGAATATTGCCAATTCTTGTCAAAAGCTCAAGAACAAGCTGAAAAACATTCAGAATGTTTAAATACCGAAAATCAAGGTTTGAAAAAAGAATTGCGTGCTTGTCATCAAACATTAGCTGATCAAAGTGGGAAATTTGCTCAGTTACATTCCAACTCTGATAATTTTAAACAAATGCTAATGGAAAAAGATGATGAGATATGTCGTTTAAAGAAGGATATAATGGCTTTGCAAGAGGAAATACGTTATCAAGCTTGCCAATTAAAAGAACAACTTGCTAAAGCTCCTGAAAAATGTCAATGTTCTCATAATCTAGCTGAAGAAAAAGCACGTAAATATAAGCAAAAGTTTAAAGAATTGGAAGCTAAATTACGTGATCTATCATGTGCATGCGGTAAAAATAAAAACGAACTCCAACAAATAGAATGCGTACAAAAAGAACGGGACATGTTGCAGCGACGTGTCGATGAGTTATCTTCAATAGAACAAGCGTATAACTCGTGTCGTAATCAATTATGTGATATGCAAAATATAATGGCTGAACGAGATATGCTACGAATGAAATTATTAAACATGAGTACGGTTGAAGAGGAAGTCGAACGTTTACGATGTAAAACAAAAGAAATGGAATGTATACGTGCGGAACGGAATCGTTTACAACAACGTAATGAAGAATTGGAAGCAGTGAAATCACAATATATTGAACTTTTGTCTGTTCAAAAGGAATTGGAACTTGTAAAGAGTGAACGTGATCATCTGAAATGTAAAATAGAAGAATTAATGCGACAAAATTATGATAAACAACGACAAATATGTGAAATGGAAAATGAATTAAAACAATTGATTGCACAAATTGATCATATGACTGAAGAGGAATGTCGGCAGGTTAGTATAACATTTGGTTTTACAGTAATATTTGGAGGGAAGTATTCATAGATGAGCAAATTAACCGCAGATATTTAAATATGCTCAGATTTTTAACGTTATGTATTCTACAAATTTTCCAAGCTTTTGTATTTATGGGTTTAGGGTGGCAGAGTATATAAGTAGTTGAGTTTTCTAATTCTGCGCTCAACTTTATTTTTGATCACTGAATATGTGTGTTTAATTATTCATTATTATTTAAAAAATGTTAGAAACATTCTTGCTGTTTAATAATCACTATCTGGTTTATAACCAAACCATCGCAGGACGACGTAGTGTCAGGGCACAAGTGTTAAAATAAAACATGATAATATATAAAGTCAAAAAGGTTAAAACAAAAGTTAAAAATAAAAATTGTAGAGCGTAAAATTTTACATAAAAAAGATTCTTTTTAACTTTTTTGGTTATTATTAAAAATTACGGAATCAGGACGTCAAGTTTTTACTCATAGGCATACAGAATTTACATGTACATCAAGTATTTGTGAAAAAGTAATGACTCTGTTATTTTTAATTATAGTAAAAATAGAAAATAATTTTTTTTTGTATAATTTTATGATTGACAACTTTTATTTGTAACTTTTCTTTTTTTTTCTAACTCTTACCGTTTTGACTAGAAATTCTCACCCCTTTCAAATGTGTACTGATGACGTACAGGGCTGATTCCTAACAGAACGTGGTTTTAGTAGTTGCTATAGTACGATTTACTTCAGAAAAAAATTACAATTTATTCTTAGATTTGTTCTTTGTTACTAGTCACTATATTGGCAAAGCATAAATGCTGTGTATAATCCATCGTATAAATTAGAATATCATTTTTAGCTTTCGATCATCTCTGCCTTGAGACTATCTAGATTAACATTTTTATATTGAGTTTTGATATAATTTCATGCTCAAATGTTTTTCATAGAGAGATTGTAATAATATAACACTAATAAGAATAATTCTAATAAGATTGATTTCTTATTTCTAGGATGATTATAATAACAGAAAGAAATACCATTATCCTCCAGGGAGTCGAGGATTTTCATAAAAAAAAGTTGAAAAAAATATCTGAAATATAATTGAGTTGTTCAGTATTTAATGTAATTATTTCATTTGAGTTTTGTGTAATTAATCTTTTTTTTTGTAAATTTTTTGGCTTGGTGTAAAAAATAAAAAAAATAAAACGATTTGTGCCCGAAAATAATAAACTCGTCTTTTTGATTTATATAATGGTATTTTTTTCAGTTAAATGAATTAAAATTTTAAATTAAATTACCCAAATAAAAAAAATTTGCCGCTCTAAAACTTTAACATGTATTTGAAATATAAAATACACGATTTTTATGGTAGTTATACACAATGGAAATCGGGTAAAATGCATTGCTCTGAATTTTTATTTTATCGTTACATTTTTTGTTGCATGTGTAATAAAAATGTACGATTAAATAAATAAAAACTTGAATTGAAAATGAATTGATTTCAATCGGTTTCAAAGTTTGATTTTCGATTAAATTGATATAAAATGGAATGCCCTATTAATTCCCATTAAAACCTATTTAAAATGTTTAATCGGTATGATTGCATTTCCTTTGGAATTAATCGGAAATCCGATTAAATCTAATTCATGTCCAATTTAATTTATAACGGATTTAATCAAATTTAATGGATTCAATTACCAATGAATTTTTTTCATGAGGTAAGTTTGTACTAAAGGTAGGTCTTTGAAGCGAAATAAGCAAAAAATTAGCAACAATTTAGGGAAAATCGATAGTTTCTTATTTTCATATATGGTTTTATATGTACTTAATACAGTTTTTTGCCGCAATTTATACAATTTACAAAAAATATCGTCAAAAGTGATATTTTTCTTCATTGCTTAGGATGGATTATCCACAGCTGTTATTGACATAAAGTAATGTGCTTCTAACAAGCTGTTGACTTAAATTACATGTTATAAACATTGTATTTATTTCAATTTTCGCTCCCAAATAACTCAATGGCATGAAAACGGAAGTTAAGTAGAGTTATTTGGGAGCACAAATTGAAAGAATTTACATAATGGAGGCTGCAGTATTACGTTTCAATCCTTGTTAAGAGCACATAAACTCTTCTTAATTCAGAACATGTGATAATAAAAATTTATAAGTCCACCTCCACAAACACAAATGAATGTTTCTGAGAACATAAAATTTTCCAGAAAGATTAATATTCGGGCGATCTTCTGTTCATTAGATAATTTGATGCCTACAGTTTACTCTATAGTTAGCTTTGAATATTAAATTTCTATTTTCTCATACTGAATTACGTATATTATTTGTTAGGAAATGAAAAAACTCCGTACTCAAAATGAATGTTTAATACATTGTATAAATGAAAAACAACATCTGATAAATAATTATGTGGAAAAACTTGAAATAATTAATAAAACTAAAGACGAATTAAAAGACGTACAAGATGATATAATCAATTCAATAAATGATTTTAACATTCAACAACAGTTAAATAATAATTTACATCAATTCTTATGTACAGAACATAAAACAAATTCGGAACAAATTGAAGCAATAATTGATTATTTGACGCAATTAGTTGCATGTGATTATCAAGATTCATCAATAATTAAATGTAAATTAATTAAAAAGATATCAAATTTAAAGAGTATATTAGATAATAATAATCAAAAATTCACTACAAAAGTTAATGATATATTAAATTTAACAAATTATACAACGAATGAACACATTGATGTGTCACAATCAATTTATGGCACTGTTTTGGATGAAACACATCGACAATATAATAATGAAATCAGTAAAATGGAAACGATTATTATAAATTATGAAAATCAAATAAAATCATTACAACAACTACCAATGAATGATCGTAGTCAATGTACAAGTTTACAACAAATCGATCAAAGTCAATGTACAACGGATGATGGTATATTCGAAAATGAAATTACATGTATGCTATTACATGATATTGAATATAAAACAAGTGAAATTGAACATGCCGAAGAAGAATTACAACAACTTCGGTCACAATCAATGAATTCAACATTTCATTCAATTTGTGAACAAATTAATGAGATTGTAATACGTTGTGAATCCGATCATAATTCTGTAATACATATTGATCTAAATAAACAAATAATTGATTTAATAAAAAGTATTGAATATAAACGTAATGAAATTGAATACATACAAAATGAATTAAATGTTTTAATTAAAAATAATGACGATAATGAACAGATTAATTGGAATATTAATGAAATAATACGTTTACACGATATCATTGAACAAGATTTACACGAATTAAATGATTTAAAAATACGTGTAAATATATCGGAATCAGTTTTACATGGTGATGATCAAATATTAAGACAAATTCATTTAATACAAAAAGAAATTCAATTAAAAGAAAATAAAATACATGAATTACAATCAAATTTAAAACGTTTATCTGAATCGAATAGTAATTTAGAAAGTAATGATATGGAAGAATTAACAAAATTAATAAAAACATTACAAAATGAAATTGAAAATGATCGAAACGAATTGAAAACATTATTTGATATAGCATCAAATAATGAAAATAATGATAATCAGCAAAGTTTAATGAATTATTTAATGAGCTATTTTAAGAAAACTGATTCAATGGTCACATCATTATTAAAAAATGAACAAACATTTAATAAATATTTATCAAGTATAAAAAAATTAAATGAATTCATTGAAACTAATGAAAATCATATAAAAAATTTATATCATAATTTACAAGAACGGCAAAATGATCATAATTTTATGTCACAAACAATTGATCATATTATTCAATTACAAGATGGTATTAATAAATATCAAAATGATATTTTACGAATTTTAACGAATATTCCGATGATTGTTATAAAAAATATTGAGTGTGATGAAATTAAAGAATATATATTAACGGTACAACGATTAGCAAATGAAAATTTTAAAGCTGATAATGATTTAAATTATTTACGACATCAACAATCATTATTCGAGCTGAATGATGATGTTGATAAATTTAATGATATTGAAAATAAAATTCAAAAAATTCAACAAAAAATACGAAAAAATCGTGAAAAAATATTCACAATTAGTACATTATTAACATTAATTCCATTAAAAGAACATTTACCGGTACATGGTAATGTATCATCTATTTCATGTATTCGAAGTGATAAATATGTATTATCAATACGTACTTTACAACAATTAATTGAACATCATCAAAAATATTTAATTCGAGTAAAAGATCAAAAGACTGAAATAGCTCAAGATCAAATGCAATATAGAAATCGTGTTTATCATTTACAAGGTTAATATAGTTAAATAACGATTTTTCAGCTAGGAATGCAAGAAAACTAGCTATTAAAATATTACTATTATGAAATCAGGCGTAATGCTTCATTCTGTGTTCGATTTTCAGGATATATAATTTGAATATCACACATAGAATGAAACAGTTTGCTTGTGTTCGCAATGGTAGGGAAGCGCAAGCGGGGATTTTTGAATTAACTATAGAGCGCGTCATAGTAAGATATGGGAGATACCTTATCCTTTGTTGAGTACCTCCACCAAATTTTAGCGTTTTAAATGGTGCCGCGGATTGGGTAGGCGATCAGAATATTAAAATGAAAAAATCAATAGGTGAACAATAAAATATTTTAATCTGTTTATATTGTATTTGTTTTAATATTCTGATATAGAGAGAGCGAGGATTTGGTGGATTTAATCTTTCAAAAATTGTTGATTTCATGAGATTTGAATTAACTTTTAGAATACCAAAACTAAAATATTTACAAGTTTATAGCTAGTTATCTTGCATTCCGGGATTTACACCTTCTTTAATCTAATTTAATTTGGTTAGGTGTTATTAATAAATATATGAAAGAAATATTAAAATCCATGGAATTTTTACCAAATGAAGATGTCTTGGATTTGATAAATGATTTACAATCGAGACAATTAAATATATTCAATGATTATACGAAGATATTGAAAATATTGGAAGAATTTAATAATGAAATTGATTTAGAAAGAATTAAAGAAATTCAAAAACAAATAACAAATGCACAACAAGAAATAAACTACAATAAAATACAAAATATATTACAAGAAATAAATAATAAATTATCAACATGTTCACGAACATCAAATCATGAAGAAACATCAACAATTATAAATAATCTTTGTGATTCATTTAAAAACATTGAAACGGCTCAACGTAATTTAGAACATTGTGCAATTCATTTATCAGAATTATTACATAATTATCAAAGCATAAAACATGGTAATGTTAAAGAAATTGAAGAAATTGAAAATGAAATCAAACAATTTAATAATATTATAAAAATATTAGAACGATGTAAAGAAATTGAAGAAAATGATGATAATAATGTTGGTAAATATTTAAGTGAAATACAAAAACTAAAACAAAAAGTTGATCAACTACAAATGAAATTAGAACAATCGGAAAATATGGTTGTCTATATGGATGCAATAAAACATTTACATTCGCATATAGCAAAAATAGATCGCGATCGAGATCATATTGAACTTCATCAAGAAAGAACAATGAATTATATACAAAAATTAACACATGCTGTTGATAAACTACATCCATTGAAAAACATTGAATCAACTGTTCAATCAACAAATACTATACAAATTGATATTCCGAAGTCTGTTGAAGATGATCGAGTCGAAATATCTTCAGATATACCAATTGAAGTGTATAATTTAAGAATAAATAATGAGGAATTAAAAACAACACAAGAAGATTTATTAACACAAATGCGAGCAATTGAAGATGAAAATAGGCAATATCGTGAAGATATTGATGACATACAATTGAAATATCAAACTTTAATTCAAGACAATGAAGCGATACAATTAAAGTATCAAAACGCACTTCAAGATCTAGAAAGTTGTAATATTAATTCAAGCAATTTAACAGAACAATATGACGAAGAAATCAATAAATTAAAAGAAGAAATTGCACGTTTACGTAAACAATTGGATACAATTACCGAGGAGAATATTCATTTAATGCAAATTAATCAAGATGAGCGTAATCATGAAGTACATAATAATCCTTATCAAAACGAAACAATTAGTTTTTATCATAATGCAGAAGAAAATGTGAAAAAAATATTATCAAATCAATCACAAAATCAACAATATATTGAAGAATTAGAGAAACGTATTGAAAATTATGAATTTATAATACAGACAATTGGTACGGATGGACATTTTAGTCATTTATTTTTAATTATTGGTGATTCGATTCGTGCTTTAGAAGAGAAATTACGTGATGCATATGATCAGATTGCATTGTTACGTTGGAATGCATTTGTTGATGAGAATCTAAATAAAATGGCGAAAAATTGTATAAAAGAAATGCATAGTAAATTAGATGAAAGTAAAAATGATGCAACAATTCATGAATTATTGAATACAATACATGATTTGGAGAATAAAATACAGATAATTAAACATAATAGCAGAATGGATTCCAGTCATAGTAAAATGAGTGCCAATCCTAGTGTTTATAGTCAAAGTTCAGCTAAATATCACCACGTATCACATAGAGGTTCATTTAAACCAAAACTTGACAATTCAACAAGTTTAGGTCAAACTTATACAACTGCTCATGTTCAAACTGCAACAATTAATTTGAGGACTGGCAATGCTTATATACAAACTGACCGAACTATGATTAATAGTTTATCCAAAAATTTTGTTCTTGATTTGGATATTGAAGCAAATAATAATGAATGTATCACCGTATCTCAAAATACTGAAAATGAATTGTTACCAAATGACTTAAAGGTACCAGATTCGATTATCACTGCCCAAGTAAATAAAAAACAAAGAAAAAAGAAACAGTCAAGAAAAGAAAGTGGCCCATCTCAACAGTTATGGTCTTTTCGATCTATGATGCAATCTAATTATGTGCCCCCTGAGAAAATTGAAGATATTCGCCCTTTTGCTGACAAACGCACTTTATCAAGTTGCTCATATAATACTATTTGCTCATCTCCATGTACATCTCAGTATATTATCCAATCTAGTACAAGTAATTTAGAAGCATTTAGAAAAGATTCGAGACTACTGCGTGGTATTCATCATTATGGTCATGAAAGTACAGATCATTCAACACAGGTAAACAGAATGTATTTGCCTGAAGTTTCTGTACAACCAGAATATTCTCATCGGGGATCACGACAACAGGTCAGTAGTCTAAAAGCCGTATCGAAACATGCTGTAGAAAATAACAAAGTTAGTTCCAATAAGAGTACCAGACCTGCTTCCGTTACGAAGCAATCGCATCCAACGGACAAATATTCATCCCGATCTATACATTTTAATAGTGAAAGTGTTGATTCAGATAATATTGAACGAATGAATAACCTTTTTCTTCCACCTGGCCCAAGCAGAACTCAAAATTTATCCGGTTTAAGAGGATCGAAAATTAATCAACATATTCGTTCGGACTACCCCAAGAATTATTCACTCCGAGGAGCTTCAACTTCGACAAATGACGACCGTCAACAAAATACCACAGAGCTACCAGTGCGCAATTATGCAGCTTTACGAGGTTCTGCATTCAATCACCATAACCACCACCATGATGCATATTCTTGGCGCGGTGCACCAAAAATTAATTGTGGTATTCGCAATAATGAGCGACAGTCAAATATGATTTACGCTCAAAATCATATTGGAAGTCAAAATAACGATCCAATTGATTTACAACGATATATTAATCTTCATGGTATTTATTCGTTTCAAAAGAAATCTAAGGAACAATTACCATTTGTAGTGGAAGATCCTGTTCGCCTTAAAGAATCTCTAACATATTCTGATACAGGAGTGGATGATACACCTTTAAGACGACACAGTTCTTCACATTTGGAGTATCCAATGATGAATGCTTTCAATGAAGTGGTAGCATTGAAACGAAAATTAGCAGGTAATATTTTCATTACACTTGGTGTTATCCACCCGCTTCGCATAATAATTTTTACCGTGTTGGTCTTATAAATGCAGAGGAGGTGCCAGCTTTACTAAAGTTTGTCTGTGTGACCGATGTGAAATTATGAGGAAATATACAATTGTATTATTTGCACCTCCCACCATTTTGAAAAACTTTAAAAAATATATTTTTTTTTTGTACAAGCAAGGAACGTGTGGTTTTTTGCTGCCACTCCCATCCATATGTGAGCAATCAAGGAAGATGCGATTTATTTCTGATCGAGGTCCACAGACCACTACTATAGTAGTTCTCTAAATATATCAATTAAAACTAATGAAACATTTTTTTTTTTTCTAAAGATTTTGAAGACAAAGCGGCCCAAAATCTAGCAAACCTGAAGAAGCAATATGAAAGGAATGCAAAATGTCTTATCGATGAACATAATAAAAGCGTATCAAGATTATCATTTATGCAAGACGAAACCATCCGAAAATTGGAAAATGAAAATGATAAACTACGTAATCAAGTACATCATTTATTACAAAAGTTAACCAATTATGAAAAGAATAAACAAAATTTGAGTAGCGTGTCAACGGGAGAAATTGATATACCTCCTAGTCATACAACAATGCATGCAACAATGCATTTACAAAATAAGCAACTTGTAAGAAAAACAGAAGATGATCAGAAAAGATTAGAAGATGTTAAATGCGGCCATGAAAGTGATCCCAAAAAAGTACAAATATGTGATAAATCAATTTGTTACCATGATGACATTAGTTGTACAGACAGTTGTTTTCCAGACGAAGGGTGTGCTGAATCCTCCGCTGACTGTGAAGAAGACTGCCGACAACAATGTGTATGTGTCACGTTTAAAGATAAAGCAGCACAGACGAAACCAATACCACGAACAAAAATAGCTGCTACAAGGAGTATGGCAAATATATTAAGTAAATTTTTGTATGAAGGTCTGCAGGTAAATGTTTTAGCTTATCAAATATTAAAAAATAATCACATCTTTGAAAAACGCATAATTTTGGAAAATAATGTCTTAGAGTAAATTTGCCTTTCAGAGATTGTTTTTTGTTTTTTTTTTTATTAGAGGTTGGATATCTACGAATTATCTAAATTGCATTCCCGTGTTTGTTATGCTGCACAAACTTTAATCGAAGAAGACAAAGAAAAGAAAATGTCTCAAGAAGAGAAAATTATTTACCAAATTAGTAAAATGGAAGATAAATTAATTAGAAAACAGAAAACCGCCCAAGAAAAATGTAATTTTAA
>JAEMTY010000377.1:0-25000 GCA_020423425.1 Chrysopa pallens
TATTACAAAATTAATAGCTCCAAAACTGTTTATCGCAGAGAGGTGAATCTGATCCCAATCGATTTTTTGGAAAATTCTTTAAAAATGATACGTTATGTCTAGATGTCCGATACGTTGTTTTCGAGTTATCGAGTTATTTAATAATTGTGCTGTGAGAGTAGTCTGATAACTTTCTCTCTTCCTTTCTCTACAGGCAGTAAGTGTAAAGAAAAAAGCGACTAACACACTCTTGTTACGTACAGTTTTTGCTGGCTAGAACCCTGTCACCGTAACGTACGATCAGGAACTTCGTCCAAAAAACAAATATTCGCCAATTTTAAGCTTGCGAGGATAAAACTGTTTCATATATAAATTAAATAATCTATACAAAAATTTTATGAATTATAGGCGGAAGAAAGGCTAGCAATGGTTGAAGAACAACGAAAAATAGATGAAGAACGTCAAAAATTGAAAAAAGAACAAGAGAAGCGTGTGAAAGAAGAACAAAAAAAAATATTAGGAAAAAATAATTCACGACCAAAGTTATCATTCTCTTTAAAACCCGTTATTTAAGAAAAATATATAAATAATTGTTGTATTAATTTGGTAGGTATTTAAAATAAAATTGTGAATGAATATTATGTGGTATGTTCAAAAATAATCGTGTATTGTGATTTTGAGCGATTATCTTATAATTTTAAATCATATGCACAAATTAATTATAAAATAAAAAAAAAATATTATAAAATCATTGTGTTTAATTATAAAGAGATAGTGTTCAAATTACTTAAGTGGTTTGAGTGCGATAACAAGTTTTAGAACAGTTTGAAATTAAGAATTATGTATGTATCAATTATAGAAGTAATTCAATTTTGTACAGTTTAATTAAAATATACTTTTTTTTTTTTAATGAATAGTTTGAATTTTTTTAATTTTTAGTTATTATTGAGATGGTTAATTATGGATGGATAATATCTCACTGTTCATTTAAGATAGAGAATCGACTTAGAAAGTACCATTCATTTGTTGGAAGTAGCATATTTAAAAAATTCAAGAAAACATTTCTTATGAAACTCATATAAAAAAATACAAATTTTTTAAAACTATTCATTTGTAGAATCTTTAAAAAAAATGAAAATATGGTGTTACCGCTCGTTGTCTTTGAGGAAATATTACAATTTTATTTGGCTTTTTTGACATTTCCCGCCATTATTTAACTACTATATGCGTATAAATTTCGATTTTTTCCCCAATTTCCTAGATCAAATAATTTTTGTATTTTATAAATACGTATTTCGACTACAAAGTAGTGTCATCATCAGTATGAATTAGCTAGTTATAATGATTCTCTGAGGAGATGTTACTCGTTGCTAATTTGGTGACGGTTTGGTTTTAAACTTTTTTTAAACTATAATTCTTTTTACGAAAAAAAAAAAGTTTTTGTGTCAAGTTGAGATTTGGACAGAATAAAATTTAAACATAAAAAAACATATTTTCACAAAGGCAGGTCATTATAGTGACACTTTATACCTGAGAGGTGATCGAGAAAAGTTTGACAATATAAATAATTTGTAATGTTCTATTATTATACTGTGTGTAAATAACAGTCCAGGAAAACTATACATAATACTTTATTACTGAATAAAACTACAAAAATCATCTTTGAATAAAACAAGATTGCTTTTTTTCATATAAACCTACAGTCAAAATTGTTATTATATTTGTCAAAGTTTTTGATGAAAGAAATGATTTTCTTGCTAACACACTATTTTCATCATACAAAAAATCCGATGGGTCCATCGAACCTGTGTTATTTGAGAACCCTCCTTTTGTTAATAATTTAATTGTATTTTGAATATCTTCAATGGTACTCTCAATATCTTGTTCATTTATAATCGAAGCGAATTGAGGTTGATTGCTTTGCGATTTATTTTCAACAGAACGTTTTAAACGTTCACGATTTAACAATTTCATTAAATATGTTAAAATTGATCGCATATGTACAATTTTTCGAGTTGTTTTGATTTGATCATCGACAGGTGTAACGGGATCCCCACTGATATGAGGTAAATGTATTGAACTCATTGTAATTAATTCTTGTTTTTCCATTGTGTTTGGTAAAGATTCAAGTGTAAAGTTATTTTTGTAGAATAATGAATTTTTCTTATTTGTATTATCTGTTAATGTTAATGAATCATTACTGTTTTTGTGAATAATTAATGATGTGCGTGCTTTAATTGCTTCATCAATTAACGTGTAATATTTTATTGATAACGGTGTACCGTAAATAGATAAATCTTCCGGGGTTTGTTTTTCAGTTTCAATATTTTCTTCTTTGTATATTAATTCAAATTTGCATTTATTATTTTTGGTATTTTCAGTATTTTTGCCCAGCACAACTAAAATGAAAAAGTAATTTGACATTTTCAAAAATATTAGTTATTTAACGATTAGATGCATTTAGTTTCAGATATCTAGTCTGAAATCCGATCCAATAGTAAAATAAGTGTTTAATTTTGGTTTATTTTAAAAATTGAATTAAAGTGTATTCCAAAAATTTCTGGATCATTCCCTTAGTCAAATGCATATCATAAAATTCCCTTATATTGTCTTTAAAATATTGCAGGAAACAGCAAAGCTCTATGGGTTTGTGGAACTTAATTCACACTTTTTAAAAAAATTGGTTTAAAAATGCTATTCTAAATAGTGATGTAAACATACAGAATGAAAAATTCTGCCCAACTCTAATTGAGTAGTTGACTAAATATTTTTTATTACTTCAAACAAGATATTGTCATTTAAAATGTTTGCCCACGCCATACGTACATAGTTTTAGCTTGGATATGAGCTGCATCTAGATTCATTGTAGCAAAATGAAATTTGCATTCTTAATTGCAGATGTCATTCTCTTAGGCATTATATATTCTAAGATAATATTTTCAAATAATTCAAAAACTATTCTGAACAAATAAATCAAAAACTATTATTTAGTCTATAAAATTGTACGTAATTTAAAATACATATAATAACTTTCAAAATTGGGAAATTAATTATCACCATACCGCTCTACTTCTCCAAATTTAAGCAATTATAGTAAATTTTTTTCTGTTAAAAATTGAAAATTTGAATTTAAAAATTAAATTTTTATTAAAAAATTGGTAATTTGCTTCTGCTATAAAATAATAAATTTGCATTACGGTTGCTTTTCATTGAAACATAATACGGACTAAGTTTCTTCATTTGCATGCAATAATCGGAAATAGGTAAATTAATTTTAAGTATAACCATCTGCATTAAAAAAATTTTTTTAGGAAAAGAAAATTATCAAACTAAATATCTAGGTATGTATTTATAAATGATTTTATATGCTAATGGATACTGAGCCTGTGATTATTACTATTATTACCGTCGAGGACATTTTCAATTACTTCTGGACACATTCTAGATGTAACTGATGTGGATGGACCCATGGCTGGATGAGAATTAACTTCTATTAACCACGGTTGAAAATCTGATGTTAGCATAAAATCAGCACCATATAATTCAAATGAATATTCACTTTTTTCCATATCATCTTTCGATGATAAAATAACAGCCATAATTGCTTGTTTCATTTTTGGATAAATAATATTCTTCCAAGCTTCTGGATGACCTAAAAATTTTTACCGTTAAGTCTAATTTAAAATAATAAACTTTAGATTTAGGATTGTATTAAGAATGAATTGTAAAATTGTTGATTTATGATTTTTATACATACCAATCGATTTCAAATATGTATCAAATCTAATTGAGTCCCACATGTTGTCTCGTGGCAAATTTCGATCACGTCCAGTATTATTTTTATAACGACATTGTACTGAATTATTAGTTAAATGAATGGACTCATTACATTTTGTCAAATCATATTGTTGTGAACTGAATCTTAGATAACATTCTCTAAAAAAAGGTAATTATTGCAAGTTGTATTTACAATATACTCCAGTTTTTAAATTTTTAATCGGAATGAATAGGATTTAATAGGAAACATTTTTTATTTAAACATGCACTCCGATTAAAATCTATTCCATCCTATAAATATTGATTCAATATTTTTCAGGTTTTAGTCGGAATGAATAGGAAATTGGATTTCTTATTCAATTTCAATACGATAGAATAGGAATTTTTTATTAGGGATGAGTATTATGTAAGTCCAATTGAATTAGCTGAAATTTTTATACACCCGGCTACGCCTATAGATGATTTGAAAAAGTTTTCTATTATATTTTAACTTCTAAGAGGGAAACAAATCTATATGAAATGTTTCTGTGTACAAGAACATTATTCGGGGTTTTCATAATAAAATAGGAATTTCATAGTTTAAGAGGAATTGACACAAAAAAATGGGACCTCTATAATAACCACAATCTCAAATGTAATATCCATTGTATTTTTTTCAATTTTCGCAAACAAATGACTCAAAAAATAATTATCCAAATGTTATGAAATTTGGTATGCATAATCATGATATGCAAGAAGGAGGGCGTGCCGAAGAGATTTTTGCGAGAAAACACATCTAAAGTAAAAATCAAAATTTTATTTTATATTTGAAGTGGTTTTTTGCGAAAAACATTTTGACATGCTCTATTTTCTTTCTTATCAAGATTATGCATACCAAATATCATAACATTTGATCATTATTTTTTGCTTTATTTATGCGGTAAAATTGAAAAAAAAAAGATTATTATATTACAGTATATTAGTGATTGTTTTTATTGTAGAGGTCTTATTTTTTGTGTCAATTAATCTTAATATTCGGTAATTTAATTGTTATAATATGTGGAGGATATACTAGCGGAGATATGAAGATGCCTAGAATCAAGTTTCAACTAAAACGAAAGTTTAATATTCGAGTAGCATCATATATACAAATTCCTTACAATTCCATATCAAATAGCCACAAAATTGTGAGATCAACCCCGTTTTCAATGAGATGGTGTTATTTATTATATAAAATTTATATTCACTGATGCAAAGCTATTAAAATTTATGCAACCCTCCTTACACAAAAGCATACACATAACAAATAATAATTTGTTATAAAGTATTTATGGGAGTCTTAGATCATATACTGCTAAGATATGCCTATCGTTTACAAATTAAATTGATTTTAATGCCTTTAAGTAGATTAACAAATAAAAATAATCATTTTTTAAGTTAACTTAAATGTTAAGAAGATTGATAACTTCGTTAATTATTGATTAACGAGTTAATGTCCATCTCAGAAGACTAAAGTAGTATATAATCTAAGGTTGGAAATGTCTACCGAAGCGAGTGGATAACGGCTAGTATTAAACAATAACTTACTCATACATCCATACGGTCAATGGACATGTTGATGAAATTAAAAACCATTGTCGAATATCAAACTTAGTATTATAAATAATTAACGGATTTTCAATATACTTTTGAACTAAATAACGTAAATGTGAATTTTTATTAACCAATTCTTTTATTTGAGTTAATCTACGGCATACATGAATTCCTTGACCACGTGAATGTTGATCTGGTTTCAATATCCATACATTATAATTTCCTTCAAAATTAATTTCTGGCCGATGAACACGAACACGTGTTAATACTTCTGTAGCTTGTGCAATCATATTCGCAACATCATCAACCTCTTCGCTATAAAAATTTTCATCTTTATACACACATTGATAGTAATGATCGAGAAAATTGTTCCATGTTTGAGCCGAATACGATATTTGCAATTCACAATCTGTGCAATATTTAATATATCCAATACATTGTAATATTGCAAAGAAGAATGCATCAATTGGTACTTTACCATCTTTCGTAATAATTGATTTATTTAATTTCGACCGATCTATCGTCCATTTAAGTAATGCCGTACATGCTGTGATACGAAAATCGTATACGAAATCATTCATTTCATTATCAGATAAAATATATGTGCGTGGAAAATAAACATCAGCAAAACCATGTCGATAATTCCATTTTAAATTACGCATATGTCGACATAAACCAATTTTTGAACAAAAATCATACTGACCACGCTTTCTAAAATGATTAACATACACGGGTTTTTTCACATTTTTTATTAAATCGTACATAGGTGTTCTTGGATCCCAAATTAAATCACAAGTATTATTTCCTAATAATTTTGATTTTAACATTCTGTTATATAAATATCCATGATTTGCGTCATCGATTAAATTGAATAATTGCAAAATTGATTTTTTTTCTGCATTTAGTACAGTTTCTTGGGAGTTTTTATTTGTTGTTATTTTTTCAACCCAACCGCGATTTACTAAAAATCGTCTTGGTATGCCATAGCCAAATATCATAAATGTTTTACGTTGACGTATTGCAATTTCAACGGATTCCTTTATTTTTGAAAATCGTATTAGATTCGATCCTTGTAGGTTTATTGATACTTCGATTGGAATGGAAATTATTGATTTTTTACTTTCTTTTGTATCCACAGTTTTTAACTATTAAATAATCAAACACAAATAGGTATTATATAGGTATTATAGATATTTGATTTAAATTTTTAAATTTGCCCCAATCAATTACTCTGATACTGTCTACAGAGAAATATGTTACTCGTCGATATTTTGATGATAGTTCCATGAAAATTTTTGATTTAATCTTTATATGTTTTTTTCTAGACATTAATTTTAATGTTTAAAGTGTTTTGATTGTTTCAATATTAATCACCTATCGTTAAGCAATATATTATAACGTGATGAGCTACGAATTTCATAATTAGCGCTGATTAGCTTATTTTGACATTTCTAGAAGAAGATGGTCGGTCATACAGAACTATAGTTTGTAAAATATTAATTAAATCTTAATTTTGGGCTTCTATATATATACGCCAGGACTGGTGGATTTTATCTTTGGTTATAGTTAAATTTTATAAAAATAATAATTATTAGTCCATATGTCTCCCAGGCTGGCAGTTTGCATTTATTTTTCTAAAAATTTCCTAATCAGCTTACTAACTATGAAAGGGACAATGCTTAAGACATCAGCTGATATTCCATTGGTCAACCCTGGTGGAAATATTTCTTGAAAATAACTCTTAAAAAGTCTAAAAAACTCTTATAAAATCTTATTAACTCTTTAGAGAAAAGTCCCAATTTTGTGAGAATATAAGACTTATTAAGAATTTTGAAGTTATTCACACTTGTCATAAAACTTATTTTGACTTACTAATTACCAATATAAATTTTGAAATATTTCCACCAGGGAACGCTGGCGAATTTATTCTAGATTAACAGTTCACCAATCAAATCGCTTCTAATAATAAAAATGTCTTGCAAACATATTTAAAAACTAAAAATTGTCGTGTATCTGAAATTTCTGATTTTCTATCTAACCGCATAAATCTCTAATCCACGTATTTCAAAGTTAGGCGTGGATGAAGCTTTGTTTTTTTAGCTCTATACTTGGACCCATATTTTTTATATTATATTAACGACATTATCTAGCTTATCTAACGCTATCTTCGGTGCCGACTCTCTATGCTTCAAAACTATTTCAAGTTATGAAAAATCAAAATAAACCCTACGATGACGCTACCCGTAGTAAACATGTTTACTCCGAGAAATGAATTATCCTAATTCTCACTTAAATTGAGTTTCTGGGAAAAACTGACTCCAAAAACGGTTGAATTGGATCCAGAACGGTAAAAAACGCTGTAACTTTAGAAACAGACTTTTTTTTGTACTCATTGCGCAGTTCTAAAAAATTGGATGAGCGACTGAAGCGTCAACTTTACAAAACATGTACCCGGTAATAGGTCTCTTCGATCCACGTAACTGATTTTACAGAATATTTCAAATGACATACAATATCGATTACAGCTTAATTGTATATTGTTTTTTTTATTGTCCGATGCAACTCAGTTTATAAGATAACTAGCTGGTACTCACTGCATACCGTAGAATTACAAAAACATACCAGATTTAATAATATTCAGTTTGTCATTTTTAGCAGATTTGAGACATTTTTTTTTGAGCAGACGTAATCTTTGGCTCCCCGGCCGAAATTCGGCTTTCGACCTAAGTGTTCGCTTCGCACACAAAGATAGAAAAGAAGGCTTTTAGCACAAAAAGCTTGCTTTGCTCGCAAGGTAACCCCACCCTTATCTGCCACCATTTTTAAGGCCTACATCGGCCTTTGGCCTCGGTGCTTACGCCGGAGTACTTTCTTTTATATATGAAGAGATAAACACGTATTATAGGTAAAGTTTATACTAGACACTACTAATAATAAACTAATTAAGTTGTTTTAACCAAATAAGTGACGAATAATATAATTTCTGTATATATATTTTTTTAAATAAATTATAATACAAAAATTAATATGGCCGTGGTATCGAATTTTATATTTTAACTTACCGTTTTTGGTGATGTATTTCGTTTATTGATTTGAGATATACTTTTTGCCGATTCAGATGTTTGTAGATAGTTTGTATTGCTATCAATTGAAGTGATAGTTTTATTGGCTGTGGAATTAGTACGTAAAGATGTATACGATTGAGTTCTGGACAGTGTCTGATTTGTTGAATTCATTGCTTCAGTTATAGCACTATAAATTGGTTTTAATTGATCATATTGAATTGCATTAAATTTTGGGATAATTGTTTGACAATAATTTTTATGTGAAATATCATTCTCATTTGACTGTAATTTTCCAATAATTTTATTTTTTGTTACTTTATACGATTTTTTTGGATTTTGTATAATATTTTCTGTTGGAATTATGCTTATTTTTGAAATTCTTTGAAGTGAATGTTTTTTTATTTCATTTTTTGAATTAATAATGCTTTGACATTTATTTAGAAATTCTTGATTAATTAATAATAATTTTAATTGCTTATGCATGAATGCCCTAGCTTTTTTCTTGAGTTCATCTTTTGATATTTTCTGTTTTGCTTCCTTGAATTTAAGCAGTAATTGAACACAATTGTCTTGTGCGATCTTAAGTAACGAAGTTATCAATAGTTGCAATTGGTTTTTAATATTCTCATCTTGTTTATCATATTCACACTTGCTTAGAATTTCTGTAAATAATTTTATATTATCTGTTTTCGACATCTTATGTAGAATTTGTAGTATGTAGAAGCATAAATATTTTATTAATCAGTTTTCTAAATTAAATAAAGGAGCATTAAAAACAATTTTAATTTTCAGTTTTTTTTTATAACGAATTTTCAAAGCATATTTTTAAAACTTGATATACTTTATCAATTTTTTCATTTTCTGTTGACGTTGATAAATTATTAAATAATGTAGAACCAATTTTCGTTCGGATTATTTTACGTATGATACGATTTATTATAAACGGCGTTGCATTTTTACAACGTTCAC
This sequence comes from Chrysopa pallens, assembly GCA_020423425.1. Taxonomy (NCBI): domain Eukaryota; kingdom Metazoa; phylum Arthropoda; class Insecta; order Neuroptera; family Chrysopidae; genus Chrysopa; species Chrysopa pallens. The sequence continues at coordinate 9,363 of JAEMTY010000377.1, forward strand.
TATCAGATAGTATAATTTCCATAAAACGGGTAATACATTTGTTTTGAGCTATTTTCCAAAATTGTATTAACTCATGTATAATTTTATTTTGCGTTTCTGAATCTGATTCAAAAAATGAACATAATTCCAATAGAGCTTGTAGTAATAAATATTCATCTGACATTAGTTTGTGTTTACGAGAATTTTGGAATGATTACGTATTATGTAGTTTTATGTCAGATAAAATACTTCTATAATTCTAAATTATTTGATTGTTTTTAGTGTTTTGAAATTATTTCTATAGCAATTTTTCTAAAAATCAATTTATTCTCTTACAAGGACACTGTATTAGACCACCCATAGATAATAAGAAACTAAAAAATTATATAATTGTGGGTCCCTCTGCCTTGGCAAAAAAATTTCGATAACAGTTAAGGATTTTTCATTGAAATCACACTGCGCAAAAATAAAAATTTTCTTTTTTTAGAAATGTAAGCAGGTTTTGGCAAATTTTTTTCAGTATTTTTAATTTTAAACGGTAAATTCTCCGAATTTAGTTCTAGCTAAGTTTTTGTATAAAAAATTATTCACGATCGATTTGTATCTTTGCAAAATTTTGCGTCGTTTCGTCATTAAAGTGCGTTGAAACTCCAATGTTTTACATTTTTCATTTTTAACCCATTCTAGTGGCAATTATTTAAAGCCTTTTCAATTAAAGAGGGATTATCAACAGCTGTTAGATGCACGCTCCTTTATGTAAAGAGTGTGCTTCTAACATCTGTTGATTTACAGAACATGGAATATATATTGTATGTATTTTTTTTTAATTTTCGCACACTAATAAAATACTTATTGAAATGTTATGAAATTTGGTATGTACAATATTAACATGAAAACGGAGGACCTGTCGAAGAGACATTTTTGATTTTTACCTTAAAATTTTTTTTCGAGAAAAACTCTTTGACAAGCCCTCCGTATTCATGTCAATGTTGTACATACCAAATTTCATAATATTTGGATAAGTATTTTTTGAGTTATTTGTGCGCGAACATTTTGCATAAAGAAGTGTTCTTCTAACAACTGTTGATAATAGCTCTTAACAAGAGTGCATTCTTACAAAAATTTTCTGTCCTACAACTTTGTTTCGAATCATGTTTCCAAACGACGCAAAATTGGCAAAATTCCTACAAAAAGATTGCCAAATAAATGTACCCTTTTCTTGGAAAATTAAAAATTGGCGAAAAACTGTCCATATTTCCAAAATCAACGTATTTTATTTTTGTGTATAGTGTGACTTTTATTAATAATCCTAAACTATCTTTTCGACTAGGTCGTTAAGCTGTAGTCGAATTTGCTCGAAACGACAACATTTACTTGTAATTCATGTGGACTTTTATTCTCTCTTGAGATAAACCAAAGTGAATTCTAATCTTCCTTGCTAAGATATTTACTTTTATATTATCTTTCAAATCTAATTTATGATACTTAAACAATACCATAGTTATTTTATGACAATTCTAAAACTAGGCTACCAGTAAGTTTCAAAAATAACATTAGTCATAAGTCATTGGTAAATAAACTTCTAAAAATTTGTATATAGCTTAGTTATGACTAGTGTAACAACCTTTTCCTCTACATAAATTAAATTAAAGTATTTTTTCCTCTACAATGGAAAACTTTTGAATGTCCCCACAATCCTCAAATTGATAGACATTCGTTTTTTAGAGCAGGGCAAATTTGTCAAGCCTATAATTATAATCTATATGTTTATACATCATATCTGGTTCTAGATTTATTAAGAAAACCGGCCAAGTGCGAGTGACACTCGCACAAGAAGGGTTCCGTACTATTACATATAAAAACGGCAAAAATTCACGTCTGTTAAATGGGACACCCAATTAAATATTAAAAAAAAAAAAGAATTTTTTGCCGTTTTTATAATTAATGGTAAGGAACTCTTAGTGCGAGAGTCCGAATTGCATCTGTCCGGTTTTTTTTAAATTTAAGTGGGGCTCCCATATAACAGACATGAATTTTTTGCCGTTATTATAGATGCTATGGAACCCTTCGTACGTGACTCCGGTTCGTATTTACCCGGTTTTTTAGTATTTGTTGTTGTAGCGGTTACAGAAATACATCATCTGTGAAAATTTCTACTTTCTATCATGGTTGATGATATTCAGTCTGGTGACAGACGGATAGATAGGCAGGCAGACAGCGGAGTCTTAATAGGGTTCCGTTTACCCTTTGGATACGTAACCCAAAAAACCTAACCACTATATATTTCTGTTGTTGTATAGAATATTCCCAATATAGTCACTATATTGAAAAGTGACTATAAATATAAATATGTATGCATTTCTATATGTATATATTTTATATTGAAATAATATATTTATTTCAAATAATATACTCAAAATAATCTATTATAAATACCCCCCCACCCTTGGGGTTAAGGTAATAGCAGATCTCAACCGATCAATAATGTTAAGCAACATTATACACAGTTAGTACTTGGATGGGTGACAGCATAGATTTTCTATGTACTGTTGTTATATATTTCTATTGTTGTACAGAATATCCCCAATTTAGTCACTATATTGAAAAGTGACTAAAAATATATTTTATATTGAAATAATGCCAGATTATATTTGTATTCTACCATGTTATCCAAATAGTGATACAGTAAACAAAAATGAATTAAATTAATGGTTACAATTTTTTGTTTTTTCTTTTTATTTACATAATACATTATACTTGAAAAATACTTAAAAAAGTTGTATACAGCAAAAATAAATGAATTTTCTTATCAATTAACAATGGCGTCAGATTTTTGTTTAAATAATTTCATTTCATTGCGTCGAAACTGTGTAATGACATTTTGATTTTTTATATTTTGATTTAACGTATGACCATCAAAATTTACTTTTGTAATTGGAATTTCTTTATACAATTTGGTGACATCAATTTGTTGATTATTTTTCAATTGTAAAATATTTTTTAAGACACAATTCTTAGCTTTGATTGTTGTCTTAGCAGTTTTATTATCCTTTGTTGGTTTATTATGTTCGTTGATAATTTCAGATGTTTGTACATTTTTTGCTATATTTTGATCGCCATTATTTGCATCTTTTGTTATTAACTTTGTTTCTTTACTCTTAGAGAATCGTTTTCTTTTTTTCGTATGAAAATCCATTTTCGGATTGCACATGTGTAATGGTAATTTCGAGAAATTTACTAAACTGTCTTTGTTAATTATATTGTGTATATTCTTTTTCGATGTAGAAAATGGCGATGGTAAATTTACAGTTTCATTCTTAAAAATTAATTGTAATTGATTATTTCTGTTGCCTGAGTAAATATGATGTGATGTTTGCATGATAGTTCTTGGTTCCAAGCCAGTACTATCCGTTTTAATTTTGAAGGTCTCTTGTGAACACATTAAATGTGCGGCTGTAATTTGATTTTTTAACAAGCCAATTTGAAATGATGGTATTGGATGTAATTCAATTTTTTCTAATTGATCCTTATTGGTTATTTTTTTCACAATATTTGGTTCATAGATAAAGTGAGCAGTTTTTTTAATACGTCGTACATGTGTTGCCAGCCGTCCTTTATTAGTTTTATTCTTTATAATATCTATTGATTTTATGGGTTTTAAACAAAGTCGATTATTTGTAAAGTCTTCGAAACCTGGCGATATCATTATACCCGAATCAGTGAATACATCGTTTGCTATTTTATTTTTGTCAATTTGTATTTTCTTTCCATCAACACGTAAATCAATATGTTCGGATGAATCAATGTTATGTATTAATGATTCACTAAATACACATTCAAAATTTCCAGTTGACGCTACTGGATTTTTTCGAGTATCAATTATTACTGTAAAAAAATACAATTTGCTAGTAAACCAAAATTTTAAGATCAATCCCAGTTAAATCAATTCCTAACTTCCCTATTAAAAAAGCCCTATTCAATGTTATTGAAATTGAATCAAAATGAATAGGATTTAATAGGAAATTATATTTCTATCTATTCCTATTCTATCTATCTTGGCTCAGATGGATTAATAAGGGTCAAATTAACATTGATTGGAACAAATTGGCTGTGGTATATTTAAGCATGGATACCTTTAATTAAATCTTCCATACATTTTGGCACTAAATCAGCAGTCACTTCAGTTGAATACGACATATCTGGATAAGAGTTAATTTCAATTAACCATGGTGAACAAAATTTATCCAAAATAAAATCAGCACCATATAAATGAAATGAATTTTCACGACGTTTTATATTTGATTCAATTGATAATATACATCCAATAATACATTTCGACATTTTCGTTAGTATGTTCTCGCAACATATACTTGAATAACCATTGTCTTGTAAATGTTCTTGAAATTTATCACTGGTCCACATATTATTTTCGGGTAAATTCGTATGAAAATAACAATTCTTATATTTCTTTTGTACCGAATAGTTTGTTAAATGTATGGATTCGTGATAATTAGATAAATTAAATGGTCGTGATGAAAAACGTAAATAATAATCTCTGTAAAAAGAAAATTTTCATTAATTCTAATTTTAAGGGCTTTTAGAATATATTAGTGTTATGGTAATCTATTTTCCTTTTGAACTCACAGGTATACCTAAGAATTTAACGCCTGTAGGTGTGGAATTTTTTCCTATATGCCGCCTCGAATGATTAAAAAAACAGAAACGATAAAAACAGATTATGATATACTGGGCGGGTTATTTTAATTGATCCACTCAAATATGTTCAAAAATATGTTCGAATAAAAGTCGTCCAGAATAATATAGGCTATCTTTTTCATTATTTACGTTTTAACCTTGAACTAATGCTTCAAGGTTATTTGAATGTCAAAGTGATTTTTTGATGGAACCCTTTATCTTTTATTTCAGATTCTAATTAAAAATGAAAAGAAAAATCAAATTATATAGGGTTTCATCAAAAAATCATTTTGACATTCAAATAACCTTGAAACTTGACCGCAAGGTTAAAACCAATAATGTAAATGAATTACCTCTATTGTCCTGAAAAACTTTAATTTGAACAATTTTTTTGTATTCCGTGTACTTCTGAAAATATTTGAATTTATCAATTAAAATAATCCATTAATATCTTCTAATGCAGTGATGTCCGAAAATTACATGCCCTATAATCATATTAATTGTGTCCAACCAAATTTTATGTATTTAAATATATTTTTTACGCAGGAGGCCACGCAGTATTTTGAAAAAAACTTTTTTTTCTCCCACAAATCAATGAGATTTAGTGAAGTTTTTGAATTAATTAGACCTTTAGTAATACATTTTATTAAAATAATAATAATTAAAATGTTTAAAAAAATAAATTTTTTTTTTATTCCTGCTTAAGGACGTTTCGTATAAAAAAAATATATATATATTTTATTATTTTTCTTTATATATTTTTTTGTCAAAAGTAATTGAATTCTGGATTTTTCAAAAATTTAAAATTCAATCGTTTTTCTCGTATTTCAAAGAATAATTTAAAAAAAAAATTATTTTCTCGTTTGATAATTAACAGTATCTTGCAATTATTTTAACAATTTCAGTTTAAACATGTTATTCCTGGGTAACACGGAGTAGTATGTAAGACAATTTAGAGAATCGCGTATTAAATTGAGTTGGAATAGTTTTTGGTACTCATGCTCCGAGTCTTACTACAGTAAAAATAATGTGAAAAATTATAATAAATAATAAGAATTAATTTACTTATACACCCATATTTCAAATGGCTTCGTCTTTATAATAAACCAAATACGAATATCAAACTTGGTATTGTAAATGAGTAGAGGTTGTTCTAAAACAATAATAAATGTTTAAATATATACTCATGGAATAAAAAAATGCAACGACCTTAATTTTTACATGCTTACTTAAAATTATATAATACACTAATTTTATAGTGTCAGTATTTTATAATTTTTTCAATTAAAAATGAATGTTTTAGATAGATAAATAAAATTAATTTTAATTAACAACCCAATACAACATAAAATATTTAATGTTCTTAAATAGGTTTTATAACAGGTGTTGCATTTTTTGATTCTTGAAGATTTGACATTGAATATTTGAAAATTCATTAGAAATATGTAATATTGCTTTTAAAAATGTATTTGTAATATAAAAAGAAAAATGAAAATAATATTTGAAAAATAAACAGACAAACCAATTTCTCAGAAATTCAGAGAATCTATAAACGTGGATTTAGAGTCAAAACTTGATATCGAAAATTTCGTTTGGAAAATTGAAAAAAACCTACCTACATACTTTTGAATGACCCAACGCGTACGTGAATCCGGTTTTTTCACCAAACTATGTATATCCTTATAACTAGATAATACATGAATATTATTGCCCCTTGAACCATAAGCAGGTTTAACCAGCCACATATTGAGCATTCCATCTAAATGATATTGAGGCCAATATTTTTCCAAAATAAATAATAAATCACGAATAATTTTCAATAAACTGGACACACTAAGCAGAAACTTTTTATCGAATAATTTTCCACCATGAACAAATTGAAAACATTGATCCAAAAACAAATCACAATTATCAAGTTCCGTTTCAGGTTCATCAATTTTATCAATATCTTCATGCTTTTTAAATTCTAAATATTCCATTAAATATTTAATCGCTTTTTCAATTAATTCCATGTCTAATGTTCCATTCTCATCAAATATACCACTCTTCGGATGTTGCTCAATACGATATTGAAACGTTTTTAATAAGCTCATTGATGCTGTTAAACGAAAATTCTCTTTGAATTCAACAAATTGTTCGGAGTGACATGATGCATAACTACGTGGATATTGTATGTCAATCATTGGACTATTTCCTTTCGATAATTCAGATAAATGATGAGAAATGAATTCTTTATTGGTGAATGAAGAACCCACATGATTTACAATTGTATTTTCTGGTAAGGTATTATATTTCGTGAATGGTACACAATTCCAACAAAACCGTGGTACAACATTTGCTAGCAAATTTGCTAAAATATCGGCTTGAACACCATCGTAATACTCTTGATCGGTACGATCTTCAAAAGGATACTCAGCAAATATGGTATCAAGCTTTGGAGTTAACGACGTATACGAAATAACATTTGCAACCATTTTTCGATCGTTATTTGTTTGACGTTTTTCTATCCATCCTCGAAGTAATAATGATCGACGAATTGTATTGCATGATCCACTCGCCATAAATATTTTTCCACGTTCTAAAGCATGTTCAATTTGTTTCTTTAAGTCATTCATGCGTGATGGAAGAAGACGTTTCCCTTGAGCTGTGATCGACGTATGCCCACCAATGAGTTTGTTGATTGTTGTTATGTCTAATGAATTGCTACAAAGTATGTTCTCCGAATAAGAAACCATATTTTTACGGTTTTTTCCCTAAACTAAATATATCCCCGTTTCTTAAAATATTTTATTTAGGCATTTTTTTTATTGCTGCCAATTGGCTGACATTTTCACGTTAAATTTTGTTCTTTTTAATAAAAGATGTTTGTCAAATGCTATTTCGGACACTATTTTTTTGTTTATTGTAAATGGTTAACATGGTTATGATTGTATTATTAAAATTATTGTACTCATCATTATATTCTGGCACGAGATGTATTCAACCATTAAGTGTACAACGTTGGAAGGTGTGGAACCGACTTTAAGCATAGATAGTAGTTAGGCTGAATTGGTAACAAGTACCTTCCATTGATACAGGATCCACAAAAATAGTTATGTTTAAAGCCTGGCTCACACAATGCTGGCTTGCCCCCGGGATTGCTTGCTTGATTCTGTAGCTGGGTTTCAGCTATCGTGCTGGGCGTTATAATGGCTACTATGTGATGTTCGCTTCATAGGATGCTCAAGCTCAGCGATTTTCATACTCAGTCGATTAACGTTGAGTATAAAAATCGCTGAACTCAAATCGCTGAACTGAAATAAGACATTTTTTAATCAAAAAATGCGTAACCATGTAAATAAAAATAAAAAATCTACTGATGTAAATGTAAGCATTTAATTGGTCAATATGACAATTTAGTCTAGGATAAAGTACGATAAATAAAGCCCGGCTAACACGACGATGGCTCGTCCACTGGATTAGTTGTGAAGTTCTGTGATGGCAGCTATGATGATAGTTCTGGTGTAAAATGATGTCACTGCTGGATTTGTTGCTTGTCCGCTTGCTTTTGTCGATAATATCCTATTTATCATACTTTTTCCTAGGTTAAATTTTCATGTTTACGATTTAGCTTTCCATGATTATGCATTTTTTGATAAAAAAAATATAAGAACGAGGGCTTTGTTTGCCGCAACTTCTGCTAGTCGACTGAGTAAGAAATCGAGCATCGTGTGAATTTAAACCTCTTTAATTTCTCCCTCATTTGTTTTCATCCCCTTTAGTATTTTTTTCGAACACAAGGCCCTTCTATAATATGCAATTTACTTCATTGTCAAATTATATCAAAATGGTTTTGGTAAGTTAGGCGTTAAAATAACAAACAAGCCACCATCTACTTTCAGATTTATAATTATGCTTTGAATTCAAAATCTTGTTCCATAAAATCTTGGATATCGTAATCGAGCCCAAAATCTTTCTAAAATATATTGTGCTAAATAATTCTGGCTTTCTATCGAAACTAACATTTTCCCTTTTATAAATGAAAGTAAAAGAATGCCAATCTCTAGGTGATAATCAATATTACGTTACCAATATTTTTTAACTTTAAAATAATTTACCCTTGAAGAAAAATCCTGCACGTAATACTGAAGCTTAAGAAATATCTTTGGTGAAAATATTAGAAAATATTTTTTTTGCCTTTCGTGACCCATGGTGAACTGGATTGGAATCAAATGTGTTTGCAATGAATTTAATAAATATGGTGTAAAATCTGGTTTTTTAGCTCAAGAGTTACTTATTATGGCAGTGATGTATTTTATTTTCAAATTTTATGTACAATTACAAATAAAATTTACAAATCACACTAAAAACGATTTCCATGATTAAGCTTTAACTTTTGAATTCGGTCTTGAAGCTGCCGTTCCATTAACTCGTAAAGGATTAACCACTCCTTTGGAATCGAAATCTAATCCAACCGTTAAGAAATTATTCAAAATACTTTTTGATAAATGTGTATGATCATACATTGATCGTATTAATCTTGGACACGTTGGTTTTTTGACTGTTTTCACTAAATCTTCTGTTGTTTTTGTATTGATTTCCAGGTCTTTTTTTATTAAAATTGGTTTTGCAGAAGAACTGTGACCTGTGTTTATACTTTTTGAAGGCATATAACGATTAATTTTTATTGATTTTTTACTATCTGTTGTTTCTTCAGAACAATTCGATTTTTGGATATTGGACGTTTCCACCAATGGTTTGGATGACATTGATCTTTTTATAATGTTTTTTCTTGTGCTGTTAAATAAAAAAGGGTATTGGATGAATGATTTTGATTTCATTGTTATTGTACTAATGGTAGGTTGAATATGGTGTACCGTTCGATTTTTTCGCACAGAACTTAATAATTTCTTTCGGCGATGAATTGGTATTTTCTCCGAATCACTTGATTTAAGCAACGTTTTTGATTCTTCTTTTAATTCTTCAATGAAATCACCAATAATTGGACCTTGATAATCTGGAAGGCTTGGTGAAATTGATAACTTTTCAAAGTTCTCGTGAACTATGTTCACATTTTCTGTGGGCCTTGAAGTTTTAATTGTTTTGTGGCGTGACATACGTTTACCGCGTATTGTGAGTTGTAGACCCAGATATGTTGGTGGTCGTGGGCATTGTTGTTTATAGGCTAATTCAAATAGTCCAGTATCAGCGGTTGGATCTTCTTTTCGGTCAATTACAACTAAAAGATAATACATGGAATTTAATTTAAATTGTTTAAATTAAAATATCATGGAATGCAATGATTTAATAGTAAAAGGAGCAAATGAGAAATCATAAAGTCATAACTCTTAAGGTAGTTGTGCTGCCGAAATTATAGTGTTAGAAAAATCTAAATTTTTGTATACTCTTTAAGGGTATGACGATACAATTACAATTAAAATTCTCTTCGATTGACCGTCTTAAATTCGAGTTATTTATAATCAAAGGTCGGATAATTTACATTGCGAGCAGTGAAGAGTATGTGATTTTACGTTCGCGATTATATTAAAAAAAAACAACAGTCAGAAACTTATTATTCACCGATTTGTTTTTAAGGTATGGTAACTGATTATTTAACTATACGTGAAAAAATTTATTTGTTTTACAGTGTGTACAAGCTAACCTACTCTTACCCAAATTTGATTACAATTTGAAGTGGAAGGGTCAAACACGGATTATCTTGATTTCTGGCAAAACTACAAGTTCTATGGAAAAAAGTTAAATGGCAAAGTTGTAGGTAATAAAAAGATCTACAACTTTTGAATTCACGTAGTTTCGCCGAAAATCGAGATAGACCGTGTTTTACTCTAATAAGCTCACCCTTTCTACTTCTCGACCTCAGATCGCCCGTAAATTATTTTTTCTTACATTTTTGTCATATTCTCTCATGTTTCCAAATGGTTCCATCCTAAACTACAATTTTTTTTTACTTTCTACCTTTTTGAAGGCTTCTACTCTAGTCTATATATCGAATAAATGTTTGCATAAGTTATTTGCTTCCCTATAGGTTATGAAAACCTTTCCGTATTGCATAAAATCAAAAAAAAAAAAAAAAACAACGTACCTTTAACAACATCTTCTAAACATTGTGGACACATTCTTGCAGTGACCGATGTTGAACTACTCATATCAGGACTAGAATTAATTTCCAGTAACCATGGTACCAGATCTTGTCCTAAAATAAAGTCTGCACCATATAATTCAAAATAATTACCCTTACGATCCATATTATCTTGACTCGCTAACATTGCACCAACAATTGCTTCTTTCATTGCTGGATAAATAAAATTATCCCATTTCTCATACTGTCCAATTTTCCTTAAGTACGCTTTGAATGTATAACAATCCCACATATTTTCATCGGGTAATTCTTTACTACGTTGTTGATGACTTTGATTTTTATATCGTTTTTGTATTGCATTATTCGTTAAATGAATAGCTTCGTGAAAATCAGTTAAACTAAATAATTGTGAGCTAAAGCGTAAATAACATTCTCTGGAATATATAAAATAATTTTTCAAAATAAAATTATTGTGCAAAATTAGCTATTTTGCTTACGTGTACATCCATACAATTAATGGTTGGCCAGAAGTAAGTAGAAACCATTGCCTTATGTCGAATTTTGTATCGTATATAAGCATTGGTCTTTCTAAAAATTATATACAATCATTATAAAAAGTTTACCAAACTTTTGATCGAGCGTTCATAATCTAGGATTCCATAATCATTAACAAAATTGATTAAGCCACTTTCAAATTAAAATTGTTTAAGAATCAATAATATTAAAATGTATTAATTAGGTACTTGTAAGCAGTCGAGATTCTTTTTGTTTAAAAGCGTGTTTAATATATAATTTGGTTTATAATAGCGTATTTTTGATAATCCAAATTAAAATTTGAACAATGCAGACGGCTCATTTAATTTAGAAAGATGCTTAGAAAATTGAACAAATTGGGTACATATTTAAAAAAACATGTTTTAAAGTTAAAAAAAATCCTTTTTAAAATACAACCTTCTATGATATTAAAATTTAAAAGAGTTGTTAGCAAGTAAAAATAACTTAATTTTTTTCGATTTCTTGGCCGAAAGGATCATTCTTTTCATTTTTAATATGAATAATTTGCTTACTTTAACCGTTATATGTAATACCATAACCTGACTCATATTGGTTTGAAATTTATTATAGATATGTTTGATTTAAGAATTGAGCGTAATAGAACAAAATAATTATTTTTTGGTTTTAATGACGTCATCAAGGTCAAAAAAATTAATTTTTTCGATATTTTGGCCGAACGTTAACCAATTTGAGTAAACTATTTTTTAAACCCACTAAGTTTGGGTCATACTTTCCATTTTTAGCATAAATAATTTGCTTACTTTAAACTTAATATGAAAAACCATTACCTGACTTTTGCTGGCTTAAAATTTATTATAGATATGCTGCTTTATGAAACATGACCTAAATGTAGTAGGATTACATACTTGGTTTGCCAAAATTGGATACGAATTGAGCGTAATTGAGCAAAATATTTTGTTTGGTTTTAATGACGTCATCAAGTTCAAAAATTAATTTTTTCGATATCTTGGTGGAATTATAACCGAAATGAGTAAACTTTTTAACCCACTAATCTTGGGTCATACGTTTAATTTTTAATATAAATTAATTTTTTACTTTATCCCTTATATGCAATGTCATGACCAGACTCCTACTTGCTTGATTTAATTTGCTTCATTATAGATATGGTTAATTTAATCAAAAATTTAAAAACTATGAGCTTAATTGCATAGGATTACATACTTTGTTTGCCAAAATTGGATAAGAATTGTGCGTAATAGAGCAAAATTAATTTTTTGGTTTTAGTGGCGTCGTCAAGAACAAAAAAATAATTAATTTATATCAACTTTGTGCATATCCAAATTTTATTATATTTGGATAATTTGTGAGTTCTTTGTTCGCGTTAAGGTAATTGAAAAAATACATTAAACATTACATTAGCAGTTGCTCTTATTATAGAAGTTTTTTTTGTTATTTCTCTTAATATACAATAAATTAAATAAAATTTTATTGCAAATTGAAAAACGATGCGATTTTTTGCAATGGATGTGAAATAATATAAGAAAACTTTCGTTTTTATCGTATTCCCACTTTCGGGGGAAAATCTTTAAAAAAACCAACGTTTTTGCTATCATTACTAGAAAGATGCAGTTTTCTGCTATCGATGTGAGATCAAATTAAAAAACTATATATAGTTTCTAGCATTACAATAGAAAGTTAGAACATACGTCGAACAAACGTAGGTTTCAACGCATGTTGGTAAAATAAGCACTAGTGTGTCAGAGTGCTGATATTCTACGAAACCATATACCCAAATTTTGTTAATATCTTCAATATTTGCTAGCGTTACAAACTTGAATGAAATAAAATGGACAAATTAGTGACTATAGAAATCCTAGTTTTTGAATATAAAAAGTAAAAATTTCAACTCACCAACATATTTTTGCACCACATATCTATGTTTTTTTGGATTACAATTTAAAACTAATCCTAATATACTTTGATATTTATCCATTATTATAATGCCTTGCCCACGACATCTGTTACCAGGCTTTACTATCCAAACGTTTCGCATTCCATCTAAATTATATTGAGGCCAATATTGTATCATTTTCTTTAAAGCGTGTGTAATCCTTTCTTTGAGTTCGTCGATACTCTCGTCGCCAGTTCTATGCAAGAATCGTTTCTTTTGATGCACAAACGCATCAAACGATGCAAAAAAATTTTCCCATTCATGATCCCAAACTTTACGATAGTCAATATCCAAATCTTGATGTTCCGCTGTTGAAATGTATTCCAAACATCGATCAATTGCAAAGTGTACAACGGATATTGGAAGACTTCCAGCAATAGATCGTACTGCCATTTCACCATCATGCGCAACGGATGCTAAAAAATTTTTTAAAAGGCTCATACACGCTGTTAATCGAAAATCATCAATAAATGATACTAATTGATCCGAATACGATAGATTATAGCATCTTGGAAAATTAATCACTGATACACCAGGTTCAGTAAACCAATGCATTTGTTGAAGAATCGAGCATAAACCTTCTTTACTCGTAAAACGTACTTTTGGAAAACGATTAATCATTGCATCACGTGGTATCGCATTTAACCATTGTAGGGATTCTTTTCGAATATTCCAATATAAATTTGCTGGATGTGATTGTAATAATCGTGCTTTAATTGCCATTTCACATTTTTTAAAATGTTGATCTAACGTTTCACCGGCTTGTTGGGTGGGTAAGTTTTGAAATAAAGCATCATTCTCAGTTCGACTAGTATCGTCCAATTGAGTTGAATCATTTGCTAATTTTGTTGGAGATTTTACTTGTATCTTCTCAATCCAACCGCGTTTTAATAATGCGCGTTTAACCGATCGAAAATGTCCACACAAATAAAATATTTTACGTTGGCGAATTGCCTCATCAACTTCCCTTTTTATGGCCGCAATACGTTCACTTGTTAAATAATTTCGATGCACTGATTGTTTCACTTGCAATTTTGTATTTTCATTGTTATTTTCTTCTTTTTCGTTCGAGGAGGGCAAACTTGATGTTTCACAAAATTTTGCAAATGGAAATGCTTCTTGTAAAATTAATTCGTCGGTAAGTTTCTTTGTTTTTTGTCGTAATAATTTTAATTTGACATTATTATTCGATGAAAATTGCAATAATTCACCTGTTGTGTTTTCCATCATAATTTAAAATTTTTCTTAACATTTTTCTTTTTTCGAATTTATTAATGATAAAAATATATGTATTTTTTTAAATTATTTTTTACTCTTACCTGACTCATTGTTGTAAAGAAGGTATAAATTTTTGTCTTAAAAAATTTTTTATAAAAAATGTACTTTTAAAATTTCAACTGTTACCACGCAACAGGACTATTAAAATTGAAATTATTGGTATCAACGAATTGTATTAAAAATTTTTATCATCACGAATAGTTTATATAAATATATTATAGGTATAACACACACAAGCACTAAGACTTAGAAGTATTCTATAAACTGTTGTTCGACTAGTGAACTGTAAAGTTATGAATGAGGATAGTCTTTACAATATTACTTTCGATATAACAGTTGTAGAAATTCTATATCCTATCACATTATACATTTTGTTGCATGTGTTCTTAGATGAATTACTCCTGTAACCTAGATTTTCATATAATATATCACATCGTGTCTCATATAAATGTTCCATACGTTTTAATTGAAAGTGAAAACAAATATCATATAATGATAATAATGGGATTCTATCTCCGTTCTTCACATATATCTATTTGTGACAGAGGCCACCCATATCATAGTTTTGTTGTAATTTTTTGTTTCACTTCATTCGATAAAATAAAATTTATGAAGTGGATGGTGGGAAGGATATTGGCGAAGACTAGGAATTTGTAGGTAGTTCGTCTTTTGTAAGAAAAAAATAAGTATCTTTGAAGTTCTGATAGGGAAATTACAGAAAACCTCCCCTAGCAAATCCAGTTACAGCTACGGTCTATATTTGATCTTTCAGTCCAATTAGTAAATACATGGTACTCGCATTTAACTATATCACCACTTGTTAGTCTGATGCAAATCAATTAAAATACGATAAGTTAGAATATACTTTATCTACAGGGTCAAAGAAAGATATATTCTTTCACCCGCAATAATTGATTATTTAACGGATAAATAAATTTGGTAACACCCTGGAGATATCCAATGTAGTTTTTTAGATTACTATTTGACTTGAACCATTCAGATGACATTGTACATTTATCTCACAAAGAAACATAACTGTGCTGCAGCAAGAAGTCCAAGAACTTAAAAATTAACACTGCGGAGCAGAGTGCAACACAACTTAAATAGTCAACATTTCAAAAATTGTAAGCTTTTTTTGCT
>JAEMTY010000378.1:0-25000 GCA_020423425.1 Chrysopa pallens
ACAGACCTCAGTCACTCTGTGATCGCTGTTTCAGCGGTAAAACCTGCAGAAATTTTGTATAGACGTTCCTAGGTATGCACTTAAAATCTTTAAATTTATCCGATATTGCGAAGGTCCACAATTTCATGCATGAATTTCAAATCTAAAGATGAATAAAGCATAATATTAAATATTTCAGAAGAATCTTATGTCCCCTGGCTTCTATCTCCTGTTCCCAAGCAGCAAAACCATTGGTGATTTTGAGCTTTTATCTCTGAAATACGGTAATATTACTATTAATTACTGATTAAACTTAACGAATAAAAAAATATACAAAACGATACAATAAACTAACGTTTCTCTATCAATTTTCTACGAACACCCGGTATAAGACTTACTTATACAATGTACACACAACTGAAGTGTACCGATTAAAGGTGCTTATATTTAATATTAATAATTATTTATACTCGAAATCTATATATTAATACGTGAAGCATAAACTTTGTACCCCTTTTTACGAAAATCGGATGGACGGAGGAGTATGAAATTTGGCAGACTTATAGTTTATATAGAGAAGGACTGGAGAATACTTATATATATTTTTTTTTTTATTTATACATTAAAAAAAGCTTAAATAAAAAAAAAAAAAAAAAGTATTGTACGCACCATGACACATGCATATACAAAAGATGTGGCTTATATTATGCACACTACCATACACACGCATATATACTCTTTTGTTTAATATGCTGTTTTGTTTAAAGGCACGTATATATACTGTTTTATTTAAAGGCAGTCAGATTCCCTTTTTAGTGATTTTGGTCGAATTTAGATAGTTAATTATGGATTTCTCTTGAATAAGCCTTTGCCCAATATATGGGTTAACTACAGGCTATTGGTATTTATTTTAACAATGTAAATCATTATAAATAAGTTAAAATATTAGTATTAAACCATTTTGACTCTGCTATTTTTGATCTTCACTTGTGTTTATAAAATAATTTGAAATGAATTATAATAATATTAATTGTATACACAAATCCAAAAAAAACGCATCGACGCACCAAGTGTTTTATGCTAATTTAAAATTACAAAATACTCGATTTTTTTAATGGTGTTCTAATGTCGTTATTAATTTTGTTTATTTAAGGATAAACTTACATTTTAAACTGAATAAGTTATAAAATACACCATAAAAAAACGAGTATTTTGTAATTTGAAATAAATATGATAGAGCATTTTTTTTCGGATTAGGTATCGAAAATTTTATTTCGTTTTATGTGTAAATTTTAAATATGATTATTATGTATACTAATCATTTTCTTATTAGGTAAGTGTATTACGAGACAACAATTTGTATACAATTTAAAATTTATGAAATAGGTATAGAAACTTGATAAAAGTAATATTTATTAACAAATACACCCACATAAGGGTATACGTAGTTCATAAATACACACTGTGAGATATTTCAGTCAATACAATGTATTTCAATCTATACTCTGATCAAATTAAATGTAGCATTCCAATCGTACGAGTCACCAACCACTATAATCGAATTTCGTTTATATTATAATAATAATAAATTATGTATTTTACAATTAAGTTTTACATAGGTAGAGATGTTTTTACAAATTTTAATAGCACTAATCTCATATCTAAATTATTACTAATATTCTTAACGTGGTTTATCAACAGCTATTGTCCTGACATAAAGGAGTGTGCTTCTAAACAGTTGTTTATTTAAATAACATGTAATATATAAATATATATTGTATTTAAAGATTTCAAAAAAAAAATCTATTCAACGGTTGGATGCACAGTTTTTGAGATCATCCCTAAAAATGCGAAGCCGATTTAGCGAATGTATTTCATACAATATCTCAAAAACTAGTCGACCGGTTGTAAAATAAATGTTATTTTTTAATTTTTTAGATGTTTATTATCCAAGAAAACTTATAAATAGTTTTATAAAACAAGTACAAAACTCAGCATTTAAGGCCTGATTAAGATTCAACATACACTAAATCTTAATAAATTGTCAGAAAACATAAGACGAGAAGTACTTACTTAGTGTACTTTAGGATTGATAACAGACAGAAACTATTAAAACTGGACCAAAACACCAAAATGAGCTTTAGGCTGTTTATAAAAATAATGACGACTCCACAGCAAAGGCTGACTGACAGCACTTGTTACAGTAAAATTCTGACTGAGTAATTTTTAATAATCTTTTCTAAAACCTGAAATTTGACCGAATTACAGGTTTTATGGTGGTATTGAAGAGCACATGGTAAATACATTAATTTTAATTAATTTTTCAGATACTAGTATTTAATATTTTAAATGCCTTTACACCGGGGTCTAGGGTAATTTATAAATTATAATACGTTTTTCGTGATCATAAGTGCTATTTAAAATAAGAAATTCAATTAATTTTTTTAATAATCTACATTCTATTATCTTCGAGATGCCATTTAGATTTTCACCTTTTTCAACATAATTATTCTTGAAAATTTTTGAACTTCCACTGTGAGTTAATACACCATTGTAAATTTAATTTTCGATTTCTTGCCCCAATTTTCTAGATAAAAAAAATTTTTTTTTAATTTTATTAATACGTATTTTGACTACAAAGTAGTCGAAATACTTTGTAGTCGATATACGTATTAATTGCTAGTCTACATCATTACATCAGTATGAATTGCTAGTCTTAATGATTCTAGTAATGAAGGTATTTTCGTATATGAGCAATTTATACTTTTCAAGTATCTTTCTGAATAATTTTTAAAATACAATAATCGTGTACATTAAAATTTTTAATAACTAAGCCTAAAAAACTCAGGTCACATTTTTTATTGCCGTAGGATCCATCAGTTCAATGAGGTCTTTAGAGATTTCATCAAGTTAATTCATACGAGGATCTTCATACGAGGTAATTTGGGTGGAGGTCAGAGACTGAAGTGTCTCAGAAACTGTATATAAAGTATATAAATAACAGGTGAATATAATAACAAAAGCGGTAATTGTTTAGATACTCGACATATGATTTGATCGGTCAATATTAGGTAGCGTTTCAAACTTTAGGCTAAAATTTATATACTCTGACATATTATGTATGTCGAGTATAAAAATGATAACATAAATACGAAAATATTGCCCTCCTCACCACTATTTGGGTTTTTGTGAGCTTTTTCTATATAAGAAAATGAATTGAACAATTCAAAAATAACGTAAGCCATTGGAAAGCTTTTCGCGACTTTATTAACCCACTGATTTATCTTTTTTTTTTGCATCTCTCTATCTATGTTAGTTCCGCTGCAACTTTGGAACGAATTGTTCGATTTTGATCAAATTTGGTAGATTATGTTTATCACACCTACGAAATTTACTGTCTTCGGGAAAATTTCATCTTCTTCTTTGGGGAAAATCTTCAACTTTTTTCTATTCGAAATAGATAGAAGCGGGTGACTCGACTTGTATCCAATAAAAGATAACCAAGAAGAAATAGGAAAAACTTTTGGCTCATTTTCGAATGAGGGCTAAAACTACAGAGCTACTAATGTAAACGGAATTAATAATCATCTCAACGATTATATATATTTATGTACCTATACCTAGTAAAGTTTTCATTGAAAGTTAAGATCAATACATAGCCGACAGTTAGACGCTTTAAAAACTAGCAAATTGAGACGTATATACCTATATTCTTAACTTCTATTGTATAGAAATCTCTTTTATAAAAGAAACTATAATTTATCATTATAATTTTAACTAGACAATGTACTTTTTAAACTATAGTTCTTACAATGTTCAATACTTATTTCGATATTTATTCAAAATTTTCAAACGGACACCATTGTTACCTGATTCTGTCTCTTAATTATTATTTTCGAACAAAAATGCTTGCAATAATAATATTTATTTCAATAAATAGAGAAGATGCACAAATTTATTTTATCACTTCAATTGAAGCGTCTTTACTTCACAAACATGAATTTGAAGTTATTTTTTAAAAATCTTAAAAAATAGCCAAAATATGGACGTTCAAAATTCTTAATTAAACAAAGAAGGAGATTTGCATAAATGACGTCATATATATTCATCTCTATTGTGATTATACGCGTCATTCTACGGTAAGAGGTCCTCTCGATGTCTATGGCACTTATATATCTTCTAAATTTAAGATAAATAATGTTAGTATGCACAAATGAGATGATTGTGAATAAAAATGTTTTATAAATTACATTAAAATTGAAAAATTTGTTGTGCAATTTTTTAGAGTATATTAAGAGGGGAACTGTTGCCGTGTCCCTTGTACCTAGAACATTTGGTCCTCTGTACTCTTTTTTAAAACACTCCATCTCCTGAACGCAAAGATGCCTTCTAGCATGAGGTAACAATTATATTGTTAATATGTTGTTGGTGGAGCCGGTCTCTTTGTTCTTATTCAAGCAATGACGACAGTGGATCAATCAGACACCTCTTTTTTTTATTATAATTGATCGAACTGCTGTTGCCTGGATTCGAACAGGCAACCTCCAGTTTAAGTAGTCAAATGGGTCAAGTAGTCAAGTGTGCCTTTACACATTTGACCACTAAGCAGATAAAAGGTAAAGTATAATTCGAAATTTTCGAACAAATATTCGATTTATTCTAATCGAATATTCGATTCGAAACTAATAATTCGTAAATTCGAATTATTCGCACACTTCTAAGATTTAGCCATCTTTATACAAAAAGTTATCGTATATATATTATTTGAATAAAAATAACTTACATTTAATCCTTTTCTCCTAACAAATTGATAAAAAAATTGAATTTTCCAAAGAAATTGACGACTAATTGTTAACTTTTCCATAACACATTATATACACTTTTAAACTTATCAAATAAAATAAAACTATACTATGTATTATTTTGAAATCTATTTTAATAGATTTCATTTTTAGTACCACTTGTAACATTTAATATAATATCAGAATATTTATAATATTTTTTTTGTTCAGATATGACAAATTTATTACTATAAATAGTGCACAATACCAGAACTAAAGTAATATTAACTTATAGCCAATAATTATTATTTGCAAAAAATAAACCTCCCATTTTAAATGAATTTTTGATAAAATAAGTAATTTAAAAATTTAATGACTATATTGAAATAACCTTGGTACATATAAGTATAAAATGTGGTGGAAATCTTTTTTAATTTACTAGAATTTCCAAAATAAACCATTTTCATTCTCATGTAGGTAAGTATCTAGTAAATTTTGTTTTACATAAACATTAATTAAAACGATTTTTCTTTTTTGAATGCTATTGAAATTTTTTTGATTTCCATGTGTCTTATTTTTTTACATAATTTGGAAAATATCCAGCTGTTATTCGTGAATACAGATTTTAGAAAAATTTTTTTTATTTTGAATTAAACGCCTTTATTTCGACCTGAAAATGAAAGTTATTTTTAAAAATCTTCAAAAATAAGCATGGTATGGATGTTCAAAAATCTTGATTAAACAAATTTTAAAATATAATTAAACTAGCAGATTCGGACCCGCGTTGCTGTGGCAATTTTGAGACACGCTGTATTTGGTGTGGTCATCCACTTGGTATTTTCTGTGCGTCACCCGGTATTTGATGTGGCACCCGGCTTCTGGTGTAGGATATTAAATACAATATATATAAAAATTTCGTGTCACGGGTTTTCTACGCCAAATATCGGGTGTTTCAACAAATAACAGGTGTCCCAAAATTACCACACAAATTTTATATATATATATATATATATATCGACTACTTTTTATTGCGCTTGAAATTTATTCGTTACATACAAAAATGCAATTGTTTCTTTTTTATCCCGCATAGTTTCCGTTCCCGTGGGAATACAGGTATAAAAAGTAGCCTTACTTTTTCCTTATTATAATTAATCTAAATGTACTGCATTGTTAAAAAGAATTTCAGTGTTTACATGATTTTCTTTTAAATAATTACACCTGTGTTTCAAAATTATAACATCATTGGTGGGCATCTACATATGACGTCATTGAAATATGTTTAACTTTGGTCCGAAAACTATCAGGGTTAGATCTGTACTGTATCTAAAAAAATTTTTAATTTAGTTACTCTTTAAATATAACGAATAAAATAAAAATTATTTTGTTATAAAACTGAAAAATTATATTTTTTTCTTTTTCGAAAGTCTAATATATTCATAGGTTTCATGAAAGTATTTCTTGCTCTGTCTCCTTACCTTGCTGTTTCCCCCACTCTTAATTCTAAGTATGAGTATTTTAATCTAACTAATATTATGAATACGAAAATCAATCCTTAATAAAACCCATTATATATCTTTTGCCTTTAGTATATGAAGACATAATTAATAACTATACAAAAAAATATTTATGTTATACATGTTGCCTATAATGTAATTAATGATCTTCAATTGTTATATATTTCGCCTATAGCGAAATGAATTTGCATTCAATTATTTATCTCGCCATATAACATATCAGCAATGTTTTTGCCTATAATAATTATTTGCAGCTTACCTAAGCAAAAATTCTTATTTGGTACATTTTTTTTAAACTGTTTGGATTTGCCATCAATTATCTAATAAATACGTATATAATTTATGCATATTATTATAAATGTAATTTTAACTATATGTACTACATACTGAGTGTATTTTATGAATGCAAATAATTTAAAAAAAGTTTAAACATTGATACTCAACCATATGTTTTGTAAAATATTTTTTGTTAAAAGATTATACAGAAATATAAAAAGTAGAAACATTCCCCCCATACACATTTGAATAAACTTACCTTTAATTAATGTGAGAAGCGCTTCGTCAACACATAGCCCTAGAATAACTTCAAGAGTATAATGATGAATCGCAAGCTATAATATTTTATTTGGTGTTTTGTTAATTGTAATAAATTTTAAGTTTATTTTGTTATAAATAAAATTTATGAGAATAAAATGTGAAATAATCTCATTTATAATTTTATCACAGCAATTAAATTTTATATTCGACGCCATTATCTGAATACAATTTTTCAGTTTTGTTTTTTTTTTGTAAATATTTTATAACATACTTTATGAATAAACATTTTCTTTCATTATAGATGACTTTATCACATTTAATTATGCACTTAATAATTTTATTTTCTTATTTTGATATTAAGGATCTGGCACAAAAAATGAGACCTCTATAATATAGGTAATCTCGAATGCAATATACATGGTACCTATTTCTTTAAATTTTCGCACACAAATAACTCAAAAATAACCAAATGTAATAAAATTTGGAAATATTTATTTAAAAAAAAAAAAAAACTCTTCTGGGTGCCCTCCGTTTTTGTAAGATTATGCATACCAAATTTCATTAGATTTTGATAATTAATTTTTGAGCTCGAAAGAAATATATTTCTTAAGTTACAGACTCAGAAAGCTTATTTTTATAAAATTGTAGTTTTAGAAATTTTTGCAACTTTATCATAAACCTTTTTAAAAATTTCCGAAAAATACCAACAAAAATTTCTGTTTTAGGGTTTTCTGGCGTGAAGTCAATAAAATACAGAAAAATTACACTCATTTTACGTTGTAATATCGAATAATTCTTAAACAAAAAGTTTTCACAACTTATTTAAAGAGTATTGTAAAAAAAATTTGTCCCATATTTGGATGAAGCTATGGAGCTAGATTATAAGGTAATTTCTACTCTTAAATTTCAACGAAACGATTATTTAAAGATTTTATGCATAATATGTGTTTTAAGGGTCTTAATTATCTCATTTTTTAAATTTCATAAAATCACAAAGAACTAAAATTTACAATAATTTTGATTTTTCATATAATATGATATAGGGTGGAAATGAGGCACCACAACTCCATTTTTTATCTTTTCATCTTGTTTTTTCTTCTTATATCTTCATATATTTAGCGAAAAAAATAATTTTTATTACGAGCAAATTGACTGAAGAAGAAATATAAATTTCAAATAAACAAAAATAATTAATAATTATAATTTAGATCATAAATTTAAGAAATTAATTTTCAAAATTACAGTACTAGTTTTGTGAATGCTTAATCCAATAGTAAACAAATTTTGAAATCCATCAAGATTGGTTTTCTAATAATTCATTCAAATATTAACTTTTGAGGAATATCATCAATTGAAATTATTTCACTTTGACTTCAATAAAATGTGTATTTTATTGTACAAAAAATACAATGGTGGGCAACATATTTTTGTTCATTTTATTATTTATTCTTATAAATAATTCAAAAATTTACAAAAAAGTTTTAAATACGATAGGAATAATATTATTTAATTTAAATAATAATAATTTACAATAACATAATTAAAAATTAAGACTATTTTTGTTTTCAAAATCACACACTGTATTTACAATTATACAACTGTATAAGAGATAGAATTAGTTACTAAAATCCTCTTAAACCATTGTAAATTTTGTTTACAGATGATTGTTTCATTAATTGTTTTATGTCTGAAACAAAAAAAAAATAAATAAATCAAAATTAAAATAAATATAGCATCAAACACGATATTATAGACTAAGAGATGGGATGGGTGTAATGGAAGTCTTTGTAGAAATTCTATACATGATACCTAGGGGCACTATCAAGTAGGTCACGGATAATAAACTGAGTGAGATGAAGTTGTAAAAATTTATCAAGAAATTAATAAAAATTAGGCGATAGAAAAAAAAAGACACTGATAAAAATCTTGAACTTATATAGACAAATAATTAATGAACAAGTCAGTGTATCAATGGCATAGGGTTTTCCGGAAATAAATTAATGGTATGCAGATTAATTACACATTTATGAAAATTAACTAAAATAGTGCTGAAATACTACCAAGCGCTATAAAACATTCTAAAAACAAGATAAACCGAAAGGCAGATCGTTTGGTAATGTAGAAAGATTCAGATCATTCTTAAATCTGGAGAAACAATAATAAAAATATTAAGGATAGTGCAAGACTTCACAGCAATTGAAAGAATTGATAACTGTGTTCCAAAATAGCCAACCAAATATAATTAATAGCCATGGGGTTAGATGTCTAACATGTGGAAATTTTAATTATTTAATATAGCTATAAACTACGAAAAATAAACGAAATAAACTTAACGAAAAATAAAACACCAATTACAGTCAAAAAAATATGATCAATTATTTTTTTAAGATTTTTGTATTTAGGCGATTAAATTCAATTTGCAAAAGAAAAAAAAAGGAAAATCGGTATTAGAGTTAACTAATATTATTGTATGATGGAAATATTAGGAATTGCTCTGATTGGTCACCGGATCGAGAAGTTCATAATTATTTTTAATATTAAATAATTAATAATATTAAAAATTCAAACATACCTTCTTTTTCTTCAGGGGTAAAATCTTGCTTTGGAAATTCAACATCTATCGTTATATACAAAATTCCGTGCAAATTATTATTTTCATAATTAGGCATTCCTTCACCCTTTTTACGTATTCTAGCACCAGGCCATGTAACTTTTTCACGTGTTATAGTTACTATATGCCCGTCCAAATGTTTTAGATCTAAGGAAAAACCAGTTAACGCATCCTAAAAAAAATTAAATTATGTTTAATTAAATTCATTTTGAAACAGAGATGGAACAGAACTCCTAAATATAATTTAAAAAAAAAAAGGCGTACATATACAAATGTTGATTTCTTTTAAACGAATTGAATTTCCGTTATTTGTGCTTGAATTGTGTTTAAATTATAGTCATTTAACAAAAAATAATAATTAAATCTTCTGACTTGTTTTAAATTGTTTTATAATTATTAATGAGAACTCTAGGATTTTTCGAATAAATTTTGATTTTTACCCCAATTTTCTAGATCAAATTATTTTGTATTTTTATACGAGAATCGTTACAACTAGCTAATTCATACTGATGATGACTACTTTGTAGTCGAAATACGTATTTATAAAAATACAAAATAATTTGATCTAGGAAATTGGGGCAAAAATCGAAATTTATTAAATTGTGGTATCAATGTGATATCATCGCGATAATTTCTACAAAAAAGTGTCGATAACTCGAAAATTAGTATTCTTCATTTTCGTCGTTATTAATATTTGAAGTTACAAATATGACGTAATCATAAAAACTATCACTAATGCGTAAAATCTGCAACGAAGAATAATTACATACAAAATGAAAAATCGAATCAAAATTCGTAGCTAAACTATCCTAATCCTTAAATATTGACTCTGCATTTTTTGTATTCAAATTTTTTTATAATTTACCTGTAAACTGATTGTAATATTTGTGTAGAGATCATCTCCTCTCCTTTCAAAGACAGGATGAGGTGCTGTTTTTACTTTTAAAATGAGATCTCCTGGTTCCCCATCAATATGCGGTTCACCTTCACCAGAAAATTTTGTTTCTTGACCATCAACCATACCCGGTTCAATTTCAATTTCAAGAGTACGTTCTTCACTAACAAATTTGACGTTTGGACATTCGTCGCATACAGTCTGTTGGATCATTTGAAAACGACCCGGTCCTAAATTTCTGGTCACCATTTCTTGCCGACAGTTACATTTTCTTGTACCTTTTGCGGGTTTCATTACTGGTTTATTTCGTGTTATCTAAAATCAAAAGATGGTTATGTAATTATTCAGTGAGTACCCAATTTCAAAACAATTCTGAATTTAGTTTCGAATTTTTCAATTAAAATAACACGTGTACTTTTGCTCATAACATTATGCATTCATCCAGGCCAACATAAAACTCTAATTATGCCATATTAAAATAGAATTGCCTAACTAATTTTGCCTTAGCCATCTATGGTGCCACAGAAATCGTAAACTCCACCAAATTTCATTCGAAGTGCGTAAAAATTTTTTTTTCATTTCATAATTCTATTTTCATGACCTATATGAACCAATTGATAAAAATTGAAGCTTTCAACAAGTACACATGTCCTGAGCCATAATACTGCCAACAGTATTATATATATTCAAATTTAAGTTGAATAATTTCGCGAGCAAAGCAAACTGATTCTCTAACGAGCACTACTAAGAACATTCAAAATATTTGAGAAATTACCTCAATAAACGTTCCACTATACAATTCTTCCAAAGTAACAAATACATCCATAACAATATTAGCTCCCCGTGGAGTTTCATGGGATTGTTCACCATTACCGAATGGGAAACCAAAGTCACCAAAGAAACTAGCAAATGGGTCCATATTATTCATTTGACCATCTTGTTTCAAACAGTCCTCTCCACAGCGATCATATTTCTTTCGTTTTTCAGGATCAGACAATACTTCATACGCGGCACCCAAATCTTGAAACTTTTGGGATGCATTTGGATCATCTTGATTCTTGTCAGGATGCAACTCTTTGGCTAACTTTCTATACGCTTTTTTAATTTGATTTGTGTTTGCACTTTTTGGTACATCTAAAATCGCATAAAAATCTCTACCCGCTAACACAATTAATAAACAAAAAATTGAATTTATTAATAATAACAACCACACACTAGACGCTGCCATCATAAACCGATCATACACCTCTCATGTGTGTAAACTTATGATTGGTTGAAATAAAATACACGTGTCTTTATTTTACATTGATTAGTATTTGCTACCATTTTCGTAAAA
Organism: Chrysopa pallens; assembly: GCA_020423425.1. Classification (NCBI taxonomy): domain Eukaryota; kingdom Metazoa; phylum Arthropoda; class Insecta; order Neuroptera; family Chrysopidae; genus Chrysopa; species Chrysopa pallens. The sequence goes on from JAEMTY010000378.1 coordinate 11,654, forward strand.
CAAATGTCAAATGTTTTAATTTTTATGAAAATTTTGAATTAAGTCATTTTTCATATCATATATATAAATAAATGATATGTATTTCATTTTAGATAAGCATAGTTTCATACTTTGTTTTTTAATTTTTATTTATAGCAATTGTATAAAATATTTTGTCAAAATGATAATGCTACCAATCTTGAAACTTTAAATAAAATAAAAAAATATATATTAAAATTAATTAATATATTATGATAAGACTTTATAATTAAATTAATATTATTCTTTATAATATTTACATTGTATATTTGTATGTCTAGTTACTTTTTAATAGATTAAAATTATTTCGAATGATTCATCAACTTTACGAAACTTTAAACTTCCCTCCTTTGTTTATATAGTCCAGCGAGCAACATTTGTTCTGTCAAATGAACGCAACCATTATTACTTTGCAAGTTGTGTTTGGCCGGTTGAGGTTATTTTCAACTAGAGTTTACAAAGTTTAGTATAATAAAATTAAAAAATGAGTTCTTCACGTTATGATCGAGCAATTACAGTATTTTCACCTGATGGTCATTTATTACAAGTAGAGTATGCACAAGAAGCTGTTAGGAAAGGATCAACTGCTGTAAGTATTCAAAATATCCATTCATTGCTCAGCACTTTTTATGGTACAATAATTGAAAATTTTCATTTATCATAAGGTTGGAGTTCGAGGAGATGATGTTGTTGTATTAGGCGTTGAGAAAAAATCAGTTGCGAAATTACAAGAGGAACGTACTGTGCGAAAAATTTGTCTTTTAGATGATCATGTTGTAATGGCTTTTGCTGGACTAACAGCAGATGCTCGAATTTTAATAAATCGGGCACAAATTGAGTGTCAATCTCATAAACTGACAGTAGAAGATCCGGTTACATTAGAATACATTACACGTTATATAGCAGGCTTAAAACAAAAATATACTCAAAGTAACGGTCGTAGACCTTTTGGAATTTCATGCCTTTTAGGTGGTTTTGATTACGATGGCCAACCCCATTTATATCAAACGGAGCCATCAGGTATTTATTATGAATGGAAAGCGAATGCTACAGGTCGATCAGCGAAAACTGTTCGTGAATTTTTGGAAAAATATTACACATCCGAAGAAGTATCAACGGAAAATGGTGCAGTGAAATTAGCCATTAGAGCATTGTTAGAAGTTGTACAATCCGGTCAGAAAAACTTAGAAATTGCAGTTATGAGACGAGGTAAACCACTTCAAATGTTAGATTGCGATTCGATTGATAAATACGTAGCAGAAATTGAAAAAGAAAAAGAAGAAGAGGCAGAAAAGAAAAAACAGAAAAAATAATATTCCAGTTTTTGTCTAATTTTAATAATTCAATCTTCTTTATTAATAAAATCGATAACTTTTTACAATTATTATTATAATATTTTGTGAGCCAATAAAATAATTTAAATAATGCTGTTTTTTTTTTTTTTTTTTTGGTGTTTTGGTCATGTTTGTATCAATATTTTTGATAATTGTTATGCAAAATCACGGCTCCATTTATTTTAGCAATAAAAGTTTACGTTATGTAATTTGTTTTTATTTTGTTCTACTCCATAACGTACGGACCAATTGTAGACGAAGAGGTCACCGTATGAAAAAGACGATCGTTAAAAAAAATTTATTGGAAAAGGTAGTATTTATACAGTGTAAAGACATGCCGATTTTGAATTCCTAGGTTCTTACAAAATCGAGTAGGCCAATTTAAAGACTTTTCAGAGAAGTGTTGCAAATGTGTACTGTACTTCATAAATGTATAAGAGATAGGCAATATTAGTAAAAAATGTTAAATGCGGACTATTGATTTTTCTAAATTCTTGCCTACGAAACAATCGATGTTTTTAGAAAATATCGATAAATAAGCGCGAAAAATTACAAGTACAACAGATTTAAAAAGAAAGTGAACAAAACTTCAAATTATTATTGTTAAAAATAAATGATATCGTAAGTAACAGAAGTGGAAATTTTTTTCGTTTTATTTTTAAACAGATAAATCATTAAAAAATCTATGGCTAAGTTTACTCCTGACCTCGACGATGTTGATGGTTATATCATATATTCATCGACTATCGATATTTCCTGATCACAAAAATCGATATATTTCGGCCACCCGTAGATATCAATCAAACCCTATTCGACTGAACCGTTATGCTGAATATATTTAGCAAATTACAAATAAAAATAGTTTTAACATTTATTTTTTTAATGTCTAAATTTTATCGCTGACGAGATAAATAAATTCTATTTTGAATACCTGACCCGGGTAAACATTGTTTTGTTATATAAATTATTTCTAATCAATATCTCCTAAATATAATAACATATTCTCAAACTGTCTAACTAAATAATGAAGCTGCGGCAAATCAGAATAAATTATGATATTATTGCTGTGTTATTTTTCACATTTTAATAAAATGATATTACATCGTTTACATGCGGATGCAATTCTACCCTTAGGGGAAGAATTTCAAATCCTTTCTTATCGGATTCCCGGTACATTATATGCACCCGGTATTTGCTGGGGGACACCCAGGACCGCGTTCACCCGATAATTTTTGGTGTGGTACACATACACTTGATGAAAGGTATATGGACCTCCTGAACCAAGAATGATTCCGGTAATACTTGAACATGATTTGATTTAAAATTCTCTTTATTTATCTTTGGGTTTTACATAGTACTCAGTGTTATACATACATGTCAGATACAATTTTTATGCGATATGCACACTTTATATAGTTGATAGTTCATCATACTGCTAGTGAGAAGAGATAAAGAAGCTTTATTTTGAATTTCAAAATTAGATTTTGGTTTCTATGGAAATGATGATTTGTAACATGTGAGAAAAAAAAAGACAAAATATGTTTCACAGCTAGGAACATTTTGTATTCGAAAATTAAATTGTCGTTTATAGTATTTTCCTTTACTTATTATTTATGTTTCTCGTTTAAACCTTCCCTGAACTTTCACGAATATTTCAAGACCAAAATTAGCCAAATCGGTCCAGCCATTCTCGAGTTTTAGCATGACTAACGAACAGCAATTGATTTTTATATATATAGATAACCAAATATCTTATATTTTTATGCAACTAAAAACTTCAAGATAAGTTACAATATTTAAAAATTAAATCTCCCACTCTTTACCATTGAATTACTTCAGATTAGTTCGTGCCGAATGTTTTGATGACAGATACGATAACGTGGATTTGTAACCTGATGATTATTTTTGTTTACGCAAAAATAAATCATAATAAATACGGTAAATACGACATTTAATTGTAATTTATAAAATGGAAAAAGAAAGGTAAATATACAAAACTTGATTTTATGTGGCAAGTAGGACAATAATTAAAAAATAATAATTTTAGATTTTCATTGTTATTACTTGAACCAGGCGAAATATACTTTGAGGATTTTATTTGTACTTTAGTAAATTTAAATGATGAAACATTATCGCAACAGGGTCGATTAAAAATGTGTTCAAAATCATTAGTATTTGATCCCAAGGATTCATCTTCCCCAATTATAAAAATACGATTGAATGAATGCAAGACAATTGAACAATATAATAAACGGGATCGTTTTTTAGAAAGTGATAATTTATTATTTATAAATACTAGCCAATATGTGGAAATGTTATCAGGGAATATTGTTGCACCATATGTTTTTAAAGGTTCTAGAGAATTTATTTTTTTATTACATTATGCAAAAGTACCACACTGTTTACCGCATATTACACAATTACAAAGAGCCGCTACATTACCTGCTGCTGAACAAAATGCAATGGTATGTATAAATTGATACTGGTGGGGGGATATTAAATAGTAATATTTAAAAAATTTTCTATAAAAAAAGTTTGTCCTTATTCAAATGAATTCGATAATTTATAAACACGGCCCATTTTATCATATTTAACAAATATGTTTATGAGTTTTCAATTGAAATCGATCCAAGATATTGGTCTTTGTATGGGATTTTGGGCGATATCTTAGAAACTATTCTATCAATCATCAAATGAATCAGAATTTGTAATTTTAAAATCAAAATTATTTATCTATAAAAATTCGCTTCATTTCACTATTGAATTATAAAATACTTACAGTCTAAAATCTCTTATGTCAAGCAATTTCTCGGATTGATTTTAGCTTTTTTCTTATAAATTGTTTTAATTTTAATTGATCCAGAGCAGTAAATTTTCATAATTTATTAATCCTAATATGGTGTTTTACCGGTTTGTATTTTGTAAACGATATGTTGATTTAGTTAGAATTCCCAAAAAATAGTTTTTCTGTTTTTGAAATTATTTTATTTTTGTATTATAGATTGCAACAATAGTACACTCTAGACATGCAAGATTTAAATTTGATCCATTATGGATGGGTAGTTTACAAGAAAAAATTTTATTGAACATGCCAGCGGATAAAATATCGCCTTTAGTAATTAATCCTGGCCGTGTAGTTTTGTCCACTGATCGATTTTATTTCCAAGCGTACAATAATGTTGAATCGGTAAGTTTCAAATCAATCAAATTTAAAAATCATTTTATAGCGAGAGGTAGCTCAGAGTCCCAGTTAAAATTCTTAATTTACTTAATTTTTTAATCCAATATTAAAATTTTAATATAATATTCAAAATTTTAGGCGCCCGTTATAAAAATTAATATATTAGATATTAAAAGAATTATTCCTAGAAGATTTCTACTTCGACATGTGGTAAGTAAGCAAAAAGAGTAAAATTTAATGTTTGCTTCGATTACTATCATTTTAGATTCAAACTATTTTAATTTTTTAGGGTTTAGAATTACATTATTTAAATTCAAATTTATCGAGAGCTCATATTTATGTGGCTTTCCGTTCAAGCCAAGATCGAGATAATATGCATAAAACACTTCTAGAACAACCAATGCTTTCGTTAGATAAGTTAGATCAAGATGTAATGACTTTACAATGGCAAAACGGAATTATATCAAATTATGAATATTTACTTTATTTAAACAGGTAATATTTTTTAAATGATTATTTGATAGTAGTTGTTATCCATAACATTTTATCTACGTTTCTCCGCCAGATTCGTCTTAAATCTAAATAATTATTGATTTAAAGAAAAAAAAAATTCTGGTTGATATTTTGAGACAATGCCCTATACAAATTCATGTTAAGTATTGTAAATGTTTGTACTGTACTTTGCATAGTGTATCATATCATTCGTTGAATTCGTATAGGCCATAGTTATATTAACAATCTGTATAATATAAGGAATAAATGAATAAATATTATTTTTAGTTTAGGTGATCGTACTTTCAACGATTTAACACAATATCCAGTATTTCCATGGATTCTAACCGATTATACTTCGTTTAATATTGATCTAAATAATCCAAATATATATCGTGATCTATCAAAACCAGTCGGAGAATTAAATCCAGAACGTTTTCGTAAATTAAAAGAACGTTATGAAGAAATGTCTTCACCAAAATTTATGTATGGATCACATTATTCAGCACCTGGCTTGGTTATATTTTATTTAGTTCGGAAATTTCCACATTATATGTTGTGTTTACAAAATGGTCGTTTTGATAATTCTGATCGAATGTTTAATTCAATTCCTGATGTATTTAAAAATTGTATAAATAATATGTCTGATTTTAAGGAATTAATACCGGAATTTTATGATACAGAACAAGGTGGAAGTTTTTTATTAAATACAAAAAGTATTAACTTTGGATATAGATCTGATGGTAGTAAAGTTGGCGATGTTAAATTGCCGCCTTGGGCAAAAAGTCCTGAACATTTTATACAAACTTTACGTGATGCACTAGAATCTGAATATGTTTCGAATAATATTAATCATTGGATTGATTTAGTATTTGGCTATAAGCAACGTGGAATTGAAGCGGAAAAGGCAAATAATTGTGAGTGAGTTCTTTTTTAAGTAATAGATTCAAAACCTGTTTTATTTCTATAATAATTATGGAGCCACTTATTGGTCAAGTATAATTTTAAATATTTATCTTAAATTTCCTGTTTAAATTAAAAAAAACACTAAATCACTTACCTCCTGACTAACTCAAATAATTTCAGAATATAGATGTCTTATGTCTGCATAGTCAGTTAGAATACAGCTGATTTAGTTTTTTTATTTTTTTTTTTTTTTTGAAAATTAGAAAGTTTATTCATTTTTATTTAAAAGTAAACTCTTCGTATTTATAAAATTTTTATTATACTCGATACATATAATTACAATACTTATGTCATTATACATTATATATTCAATATACATAATAAGTATTAGTTAAAAGTTTGTACTGCTTTAAAATATTGAAGCCAAAAACTAAATTTTGGTATAGGTGTTCATAGAATCATCTAATTAGTCAATGCACGCTTGTCCGTGAACAAGATAACTCAAAAACGAAAAGAGATAGTGCGTTGAAATTTTGGTGACGTATTTAAGGTATAAAAAGTAAGATCAAGTTCGTGAATAAGCAAAATCGGTCAATTGGATCCATGATCTAATTTTTGAACCATTAATGATAGAAAAAAATCCAAAGACAAAAAATATATGTTTTTCAAAACAAACAACTTTTGTTTGTCACAATTTCAGTTGAAATTTAGTTAATAAGCATATATATTTATAATAATGCAATGCATATTATATATGTGGTTATAATTGTATGGACTGCATATTTAGAGTATTTTATGAATATTTATCATTAAATATAGTTAAAACATGGATACTGAACCATATACCGAGTATCTAAACAATTAACTCTGCTAGTTGTTATCTTCAGTTGTTTTTTTTTTGTTATTAGTTTTAAGTTCTGAATTTGGAACTACAAATGAAAACGTATACATTCCTTGTGCTTAACTTGTTCTAATATAACAAATGAATCAGATTTATAATCATTTTCAATTTAATTTTAGTGTTTTATTACTTATGTTACGAAGGAGCCATCAATTTGGATTCAATACGTGAAGTCAATGAACGACATGCATTAGAAGTTCAAATTATGGAATTTGGGCAAATACCGAAGCAAGTATTCACTGTACCACATCCCCGTCGGCGAAATTTAAATATTCCACAATCAATTGGTACACTTAGTTGTAAAAATTTATCTTCAATGCAAATGGATTTAGCATCATACTGTCAGTTTCCTGGACATAAGGATAGAATTGGTAGTGTTATTATAAATGATGATAATGATACAATAGTTACTGTTGGGCATGATTCGATTCTTAAAATATTATCCATTTCACAAAAGAAACAATTACGCAGTATTAACGTTGGATCAATGGCATTAAGTAGTTGTATTCAATTACCTGATAAAAATACATTAATTCTCAGTTGTTATGATGATACCATGTAAGGAAATAATTTATTAAATTGAGTCGATCAAATGATTTTTTTTTTATTAAAAATTTTTGTTTCCGATTAGAATATTTTATGATGTTCAATGTGGCCGAATTAGTTCTACATTACGCGCACATGATGATGCAGTTAGTGTAATTTCGTGGAGTGGTACGAACAAAAAATTATTAGCATCTGGTAGTTGGGATTGTAGTGTTCATATATGGAAAGATTTACATTTGGTTCATGAAAAGCCTCCAAAACCTAGTCAAAATTTTGTTGCTGAGTTAAATCATGAGACTCAAATTACCTGTGTAACCTTTAGTCCGTAAGTAGATAATATTACAAAACTGATTTTACAAAGAATTCTGTGCTAAATGTGCTTAAATATTTTTAGTGATTCGTCACAATTAGTAACTGGAACGTTAGATGGTGAATTATTTTTATGGGAAACGGATAATTTTAGTTTAAATCATCGAATTCAACGACATAATGGTTCTGTAAACGCTGTTAGTTTTAGTCCGGATGGTGATAAATTAATATCGTGCGGTGATGATGGTGTATTTCGTGTGATTGATACAAAGACAAAAATGATGTTATTTCAAAAAGCTGTACCACAAAAATTACTATGTCTTGTATGGAATGGCGCAATATTATTTTTGGGAACTGATTGTCATACTGTGTTAATATGGGATATGATTGAAGTTAAGTTATTATCAACAGTTGTTGCACATCAAGGTATGCAATTTCTATTAAAACAAAAAAAAACCAAAAACTTTATTACTTTTGAAAAAATTTATTAAACGTAATGTAATATTTTACAGGTCCAGTATTGAGTATAGCAATGTCTTCCAATAATGAATACATTACGACTAGTGGTCAAGATCATACGATTAAAGTTTGGAGAATAGTAATAAACAAATAAACAATCGAATAATAATATAATTTTAATCGAATTTAATATACATATCATTGGCTACACTTCAAAATGAATAGTCTATAAAAGAAATTAAAATATTTTAGATAAAAGTGTCGATATATACCGTTTGGAAACTTGAACATGTGTAATATACAATTAATGTCTATTTTTGAGTAGTGGGGGCTTTCTGAGATGAGATATAAACGAATAATGACGAATGGGCTAGTAATGCTCTGATAGTATAGTATATGATAAAATTATGTATGTATGAATTACCATTACAATAGGATTTTCTTAATGTTTGTGATCACAGTGAAGGTATTAAAAATAACTCAAAAACTTATTATTTTGCAAGCATGATTTTACTTTAAATAAGTTTAAATTTCAAAAAATTCAATACGATTGATTTGAAAATCATTCTCGACATATTTCCAAAATTTAAAATGATCCGTTTCAAATGTCTGCAACTAGAAAATTAATGTCATTTCGATAATATTTTGTTAATTTATATAACAATTTTAAATAAAAAATGATGCAGTGAAATTTATCCTGTATGATTAAATAAGTGTATTAAAAAGTAAATTTATGATTAAATCATTGACATAAAATCAGCTTTGGCAAAATCATGATAGTTCATTTCTTCTGATGAATAACTTCTAAAGAAGCTATTTTGTGATTATTGTATTGAATTTCATTAATGATACTTTACTATAATTATACTTTTACAGTTTTAATAGAAATTTAAAATTCATTACAACATTTTTGTCATTTACTCATTTACAATTATTATTATTATTATTATGAAATGAAAATTCATTTTGAAATGTGGCCAATAGTTATATTTTAATTAAAAATTGAGAGTGATATATAAATTTTAGATAATAAAAATAATTTTTAAGCAATATTATACAAAATGTTATTTATAAAGTATTTTAATAAAAGATTTTTATTCAACTGTTTTATTCTTAAAGGTCTGCTAATTCTGTGAGCCCAGCTTGTAAATCAGTTAATAATTCTTTTTTTACTGCAATCGGTACTAATTCTCTAGCTTTTGGTGTTACATGTTGTACTAATTCATCAAATGTGTGTTTAGTATTCGGATCATTTAAATAATTACGACATGCCATTTTTACTTGATCTCTCCATCCGCATTCGATCAGTCTTAATTTTACTCGTTCTCGGCAACTGTAAAATGAATAAAGCAACGCTTATACAACAAAAACATTTTCATAAATTAATTTTCTTTGAATGAAAATAAATAATTGGATGCTGCGAATACAATTTTTTATAAAAATCTTGTTTGGGAATTAGATTATTAAAATGATTGGAAGCTCCGAACACAAAAATGAGTTTTTTTTTGTACCATGTTTGGAATTAGGCTACTATATAATGATGATCGATTAGTATATCCTGTCATTGAAGTGGCGATCTGAGGTGGTCAAAGTACTGCATTTTGGAAACACGACGAATTTTTTTAATTTTATAAATATTTGGTGACTTACATTTTTTTAAATTTTATAAATATGTTTTTACAATAATTCTACGATACAAATCAAATTTATAACAGAAGTGAAAATAACTAATTGTTCAAATACGTTGTAAATGCTTAGAAATTAACCCTAATGCCATGTCCTGTTTTGTTCGATAGAAAGTCTAGATATGAAATGCACAGCTATTTCTTTATTTTTAGTTTATAGATAATTGCAGATAAAAAACGGATAAGTAAAATAATTTTTATGAATGTATCAAAATGTATCGATTTTTAATACTTCTCAATAGATAAAAACTAGATTGATCCCCTGATGAGACACATAAATGCATTGTATTATAACAAGGAAACTGTTGTTTATGGCTAATGATATCAAAGCATTAAAACTTATTTTAAAAATATTTACACAAAATTTTATCGTTAAACGAAGAATTAAAATAATTTGAATCTGAAATTTGACAGATTATAGTGGCTTGTTAAAGTGAACTACTCTGTAGACTTATATTATTGTCAGGAAACTGTTGTTTATGACCATTAACCAATGATATCAAAGCATTTACAATTTATTCTAATGTTTTAGACACAAGTTTTTCATCAAACGTAATCTAACTAATAATTGGAATTTGACAGATTATCGTGGTGTTTTAAAGTGAACCACTCTGTAGGTTTATACTGTCAAAATATCATTTATAAACACGATATTCTATTAAATAGATTTTATTTTCAATAAAATTATCAAAAAACTTACCTATCTCGCAAATTAGCTCGACGTAAAACCATGTTAGTGCTTTTCGAACAATCATATTTTTTATTTGTCATTTGAATATTTTATTTACAAGATTCGTATTCTCTTTATTATGAACAAAGCAAGTATACAAACTTTACAAAAAAAATCTTTAAATGCTAACATGCATAGTAGTTGAAGTAGTTGTTTTTCTTCTTTTGGTAGCAAAGCAAAAGAAAGTATAATGGCTGCGTTCATTCAACAACAGTACAAAGAATGAGTATTTCAAAACTATCTGATAAATTGAGGTTGAATTGTATATTTTTCATTTAAAATAAGTGTAATTTTAATATAAAAAAAATTTGTGTATAAATAAGTATTTGTATTTTAATTAGAAAATGTCTTTAACATTTGCACAACGAGGAGGACGACCTCCACCAAATCCAGCACAAATTCAAAAAATGCTTGACGAAAATGGGCATCTAATACAGACTATACAAGAGTATCAAAATAAAGGAAAAGCTCAAGAATGTTTACAATACCAACAAATTTTACATAGAAATTTAGTATATTTAGCAAGTATTGCCGATGCAAATCAAAACATACAAGTTTTGTTACCGGTAAGGGTTTTTAAACTTATATCAATTATTTGGAACTTTGTACTATATTGAGATATTTATAAAAAATCGTGATGATTGGGAGTAGTAAAAATACGTAGCAAGTAATTGTGAACAAATATCCAATAACAAAATAACGAATTTTTGGTTTGGGCGGAATAGTAAAAAATTGCAGTAAACCAAAGCGTATATTTGGATATTTGATTAGTTTGAAATGTTTGAATAGTTTAAAAATTAATAAAATTATTTTGAAAAAATAGATAAATCATGTATTTGTACACAATTAACTAAGTATATGATTTTAGACTAGTTTCTAACGGCGATTTTATGAACAACAGAACTGATACTTGTACCGAAATTTTATTTCTACCATCATTACAAATTTTAGATCAAATTTAATATACCCTATCTCCATAGCGTTGGAAATTTGTTATAAATACTTTTATTATTCAAATAATTAAAAAATATTAATGGTTTTAGCCACCACAACCTATGCATGGTGCACCAGGAGCAAATCCCGGGGGTCCTGGTGATATGCCACCAAATACTCAAGGATCAATGGTCAATTTTAGTCATCAACAACCAGTTGGTTATCGAGGTCCAGGTGCTCCACCACAAGGACCAGTAATGCCCCAACGCCCAGGGTCTGCTGGTGGAGTGCAACCTTATGGCCAACGAGGCTATCCACAAGGTCAATATCCTTCTCCAGGTCAATATCCAGGACCAAATCAACAAGGACCTTACCCACCACAAGGCCAAGGTAACTATCAACAACCTTATCCAAATGGACCACCAGGATCTCAACCGCAAGGTTATCCTCCACCAAATACACAAAATACCTATGGTCAACCACCAACTACAACTACTCACAACAATTATGGTGGTCCACCTCAACCTAATCAAATGTATCCGTCGGGTCCTGGGCAACCTACGCCGTATGGCCCCCCTCCAACTAACGGTCCCCCAAATCAAAATTCTACGTATCCTCCAAATGGCCCAGGACCTCAACAGGGAACCTACCCTGGACCAAATCCGCCAACTAATTACGGACCTAATCCAAATCCACCAACACCAAGCTACGGACCACCTCCAAATACAGGTCCTCCACCCCAAAACGCTTATCCGAATACAAATGCTCCATATCCTCCACAAGGTTACCCCCCTGCTCAACAACCTTATTCCCCTCCTGCTACAACTCCACAACAAAATCCACCAACGTCAGTTTATTCCGGACCTCCAAGTTCAGGTCCTGGAGGACCTGGACCAGTTGGCTATGGTCCACCGTCTACTGCACAATCACCACCATTTTCACAACCATCATCAACTACGTACTCTCAAAGTTCAACAACAAATGCCGCTCCAACCACTACCAGTCAAAGTTACACTCCATCCGGCCCAGGACCGCAACCAACTACACAACCCAGCTATCCTCCACCACCAAATCAACCTGGTTATCCTCCACCACCTCCTGCACCAGTCACGTCTCAACCATCCAGCCCAGCTCCACAAAATTTCCAACCTCCTCCAAATCAACCACCTTCAACGCCTGGAGCTCCTCCCCCGCCACAATCAGTACAATATAATCCTCCCCCTGGTCAAGGTTATGGACCTGCACCTAACACACCTAATTACGGCCATCCATATCCTCATCCACAACAGGGATATCCTCCTCAAGGTCAATATCCAGGCCAAGGATACAATTATCCTCGACCAGCTCCAGGACAAATGCCACCACCACCTCAGGGTGGACCACCTCAAGGTCAATATCAATATGGAAGCTATCAACCACCACCTCAATAATTGACTTACTAAATGTATGTATTCTTAGATCAGTAAATAGACTATCATAAATAATATTATTTCATTTTAAATTCACTTAAATAAAGGAACATAACCGAAATTTAACAAATAAACTAAGCTGTTTTGAACTTATATAGTTCACTTTTGCTAAATCGTGGATTTAAATTACATAGGATATTTTCTCTTCATAAATCTGTATTAGATTTTTTAACATTAGACAGCGTCATAATTATCATTTTTAGTGATTAATTAAAAAATGTATTCGTGCTAGACATGGTCACAATTAAATTATGCAGGGTGGTCTACCAAAAATCAAATGATTTTGATATTTAAAAAGTTGTCTTAACTTTTGACTGCTAAGTAATTGTTTTTTTTTTTTTTCAAAAGCAAAATACGAAAATTGGTGGAAATCTAATGATTTTG
>JAEMTY010000379.1:0-25000 GCA_020423425.1 Chrysopa pallens
AAATAAAAACTACGCTCATTAGGAATCATTTTTATTGACAAAAGTAGCGCTTCTACAGTTCATGTTCGAGCCCTATTGTATAGAAAAATCAGTTATTTTACTTACAAAATCATGCGCTTTATGTCCCAAATAAAAGTTAACCATAGAATGTATAGCTCGTACAGACAATAAAAATTTCGTTTCTTCATCACCCATTCGACAAAATTCATAAAGGAAACCAAAATATTCAGTCAAATGTTTTAAATGTGCTTTGGCACCGTGTTCCATTAACGATAACAATGATTTCACAAATTTTGTGACACATGATTTGTTACCAATGTGTTCAGGATCCGGTGACGACACATTATCAATTTTATCACAGTTATCATTACCAGTTAATAAATACAGTGGAGCGTGACTTTGTCTCAGTCGTTGTATCACATGAATACACAGTCTTTGAAACATTTGTCGAACCATTTGATTCGGGCATTTAATTAATACTTGTATAGGCCACCAAGTATCCGCTGCCATGTGTTCTAAAAACCATTCACACGCCTCTTGACATGCATTAAATTGTTTCGTTACTAATTCCACCCATTGGACCATAGTTGGTTTTTCTTTGGCATGTATAAATGTTTCCATAAAAAATGACGTAGATAATTGTGCTGCTTGCTGAGTTACATCGGATTTAAGATGTAACAAAGTTTGTGGTATATAACCACACATTTGCCACATAAAATTAAAATACGTGTGCTCAAAGATATTTTTATCTTGGATAAAATGCATATTATCTTTCCAAATCCACTCTTCTAATTCCTTATTTAATTCAATCGACGTCTCTGATGAATTACTATGAGATGTTGATTCTCCTGCATCACTACCTGAAGGAGCGGTCGTGTAACCAAGTGCAGTTGATGGAGAACACTCACTAGGTGAATTACTTCTCTGACTGTACTCGTAAAATAACATATATGCACTATTTGTCTTTTCAAAACTAAAGTCCATAAATTTATCCGTAACTGAGTCGTAAGTTTTACTAGTCATTTCACCACCGAAACATTCCGATGCGATTTGATTCGGATCGAAGGGTTTAACTTCAGCATCATTGAATAATAACCATTTATCACGTGCACTTGAACTTCGATCTTTAATAAAACTGTAATAATGACCACCATCAGCTGTTCCTGTATGAACAGTTACCCCAATCAAATCATACTCATAATGTTCTTTTGTATCCGATTCGGACGTGTTTCCACCATCTTTTTCTTTTTCTTCTTGGTATTGCTGTGGCATTAATTGTTTTTCTACGTAACCAGCCATATTTAAACGTAACGGGAATGAGAAATGTGTGTTAACTTTTTCTTTTAACATTGTCACCATATTAAAAGTATACCGCATTGTATTAAAACAGAGTATACGCGGTAATTTTTTAAAGCACGCACGTTTTTCAGCTCGAACTTTTTTACCACACTGAGAACATGTATACATGTTATCACCTTCTAAAGTATCTTTCACTGTAACTTCATCCAATGATTCATATAAGTTTCGCATATCAGCAACTTGACATCGTACTGTATAAAATTCTTCTAAGGTTCGACTTACGTGTTGACAATCCAAAGACACTACATTATTACTTAGTATGCCGCAAAACAAAGTTTTCACTACTTTTTTTAATTCTGGTGTCATTTCTTCTAATTTACTCACTAGATCAATAAAAAATTCTGCCATATCCTTTTGTTCACCTGTATTTAAGGGTTGATGATCCATTGTGTAGACTTTACAAAAACTTCTTGGATTGTATGCTTTACGCTCACTTTCCTATAATAATAATATTTATTTAAAGTTTATAAGAACATAACTGTTATTGTTTAAAAAAAAATTGAATAAGCTCTCGGATGTGTCAAAGTTAAAACGAAATATACCTTGGACCTTAAGTGCTGCTTAAAAATAATTTAACAGGCTTAAAATAATTGCAAAGAATGTTTTCTAAATAAGAACCACTCAGAATGTTATTTGCATAAACGCATGATGTTGGATCTAGTAACACTAACTGCCACACATAATTATGAGTGTTTTTCCTTTGAATTTGTATAGTCTTAAAAATTTTGATGATTTGTTAAGAATAGATTATAAAAATTAACGATCTAATTCGACGTGTTATTAACGATATTAATTGGTCGTAAAAAAGAAAAGGGGCGATATAATTGGGGATTTGGGAAAGTTATAATTATCTAAAAATTAACCTCATATTTCCCGAAACATTTTATTCCTACAATATATAATAAATTTACATGTCACAAATAAATTAATTTAATTGAATTTTTGTACTTTCATTTGTTTTCTATAATTTATTACCTACTTCATAGCCTACAAAGTTTACTTCACTTTATTGATCATGTTTTTCTTGAAATAATATAATAAAAAATTTGGGCTACATACCAATAAGTAGGCAAACATTCGTTGCAATTCACGTAAAGTAGGTTCGTGTTTGCTATTCGTACAATCTGCTGACAGTATTGAAGCTCTTGCTTGTGGCATCATATACAAATGTTGCATACACGATGCCATATAACATGTTGCACCTAAATTTGTTAATCCAACGTAGCCAGATTCAGATCTGCCATCATCATGTGGCCAATAATCCCATGGGTAAGGTGAATGTGGACCTAAACCAAACATTAAAATTTTAAAAATAAGCCCTAGAAATTGTTCTCAGAAGAAATTACCTGGTTTATGCTGTGCCAATAATTTATCGTGTAACAATTCATAATTTTCAGGAGCACTTTTCACAAGTTCAACAAGTAAATCATAAGCAGCAGCACGGGCTCCGGTGGATTTACATTTAGGAACTTGTCGTTGGCGTGGTGTTGGTAGAGCAAATAAATAGTCAAAAACCTGAATCATGAAAATCAATTGTGTAATAGACTTATATTAAATATATATTGATAATACATCATAGAACTAACTACTTATGAATCGTAATCCGTTCAATTTATATTGTAAGTGAAAGGTAGTGGTATATTATGACTTGGTGACATTGCAACTTTAACGAGAGCGATATTTTTATGCACTTTATTTCGCTTAACTATTAAAATTTCGAGCCAATATTTATTTTATATTTGCAGGAAACATATTTAGAAAGTTTCACAATGCTCTGTATTCAGCCTTTTTTTATTATTTAAAATAACATTCTACCTTAACATTTTCGCTATATCTTCTTCGCTTACAAAAGCATGTTTCCTTAAGCAAGGGTAAATTCCTAATAAAAATTTTAATATATTAAACGTACCTCGGCCAACAATTGTTTTCCATCTTTACTCGTTTGAAAGGGAGGTTTATGTTTCAATAAATTCGCCATAAAGTTTAATAAACCAATAAGTCCATCATCTTCAACTGTGTGCAGTCTTTCTTCTAGATAATCGCGTTTCATAATGGATTCACTAACTTTTTTACATAAGGCATTAATATCAACTTGATCTGGTGAATTATCTTCTTGGGCATCTGAAATAAAAAGTAAATTTTAATAGAAACAACCGACTTTAACATACTTACTTCGTACCTTTAGTACTTTCTGTTGGCAAGCCATCAACTAATCGACAAATCAACCAAAAATAATCACGACAGGCAGGTCCATATGGTTCTTTACCATCATCATGGTGTAATGTCTCTTGTTTCTGCAGCCGCATTGTTTCTGCTTTTGGTAAATATACAAGTAATGCATTAAGCATAGGGGCAGCTAAACTAATCCCAGTATCCCCATCTTGTGATGTAGTACCCAAACATAAACGATATAGAGCTGCACAAACCTCACGTCGTACATTTGGTTCAGGTTCATCTAACACTAATCGCTCTAACCACGAATCATATTGCGAGGTACGAAAGAAACATTGTCGTGCTTCTTCACAACAATGTAACCACGATACTAATAACGTCATTGCATAATGCACAACTTGTGATCGACCCCAAAAACCAGTTTTATAATGATTTGGATCGCGGGGTAATGAAGCCTCACATAAAATACTCATCAAACGAGACATTGTCGTTTGTACGTTCATTAAATGTAACATATCTTCATTTAAAGTTGGTATTAACAGTTTATCCGATTTTGATTTTGATTGGATATCTGGATTATGCACACCAAGTTGGCTGAGTAATTTTAGTAACATTGCTAAACAATCTTGAAGCCATTCACTTTCATCCCCGTTATTACTACGTTGTAACACTCCTGACATAAATATATCAAATAGATGCCGTAAACCACCATTTTGTCGAAATATATTACTCCAATTTTGTTTACTCGTTGATGGCGATGTTTCTTTAGATTCAATACTATTTGCGCCTAAATTTCGTCTCGATCCTAACGATTCTGCTATATGAAGTGAATACATTAATTTTTGTGGACTAGTAGGATTTAATAAATTTTCCAAAGGAATATCTAGTTGTTGGAATCCTTTTAACAAAGTAGGACTTGTTGGTATCATTGTTAAAATATCCCATACTCTCCTGGATAATACTTGAGCTTTAGTATGTGGTTGATCATTGCCCCCTTTTACTTGAACTTTCATACCACTTAGTGTATGCATTAAATCGAAAAGTTGTTCAAAGTATGTTGGTCTTAATAGTAACAACATTGGAACTGAGTCTCTAGGTGGAGGTTGTTGTAATGATAACGGTTCAACAGAATCTCGTTTTCGATGACCCGATCGATTCGCTCCAATTGATATAAAAATCATCTGATTATCCTTAAAACCAAGTTCTTGTAACGTTTTCTCATCAAAATCCGTTGTTAACTCTTGGCCTTGAGTGATCATACGAATGGGACCATCGTGTAATAATGACCCTAATACTCCACTACCCTCTGTTTGAGATGACGACGACGTCGCTTTTGAATGCATAGATTCCCAAACATACGTTGCTTCAGCTCGCAATTCTGCTACATAATTGATACTTAATAAATCGATTGGGGTGCGTTCTGACATACCAGCTAATTGAACTAAAATTCGTAATGGTGTACCAGGACGTTCCAATGCACCGTGGGATCCAATACCTTGTCCTTCGATAAGCCATCGTCGTAAATGATAAGCATACTTTCGTCGAAATGTATCCAAATGTGTTTTTAAAAGAAGTAGTGCTCTTTGAATTCGCAATAATGGAGCGTCTTCACTCGGAGTTGGCAATGTTAAATCTTTGACAGCCGTAGCTAAATGTATCATACATTGCGATACAAATTCTGATTCATGCTGTAGTCGTTGTCCTAGGTAATAATTATTTAAGTACTGAATTGCAGCCATACTAACATCAGTGTTATTTGCACGTAAAGCCACCTTCCATAAGTAATCCATGCCAAGCACTTCTCCAAGTTGTTGAGTATTATTACTGATATTAGATGAATTACTCCGTGCTAAATTACAAAGCTGCTGAAATAGCGCCAAACAAGTTGGACTTATACTTTCTGGGGACAGTGTAGGTAAATGAGTTAAGTACAATCGTTTCATTGCTTCTAGTCCAAGGGCATGTTGATCTCCACTTTTTGCTTGTGACAATAGCCAACTAAACAGCTCGTCACTGCACTCATTGTCATGGGCCAAACATTGCCATAGCGTATCAACTTGTTCCACACTTAATTTAAATGTTTTAGGAGACCCTAACGGTGAATATACAGCGGACAAAAAATGTAAACGAACTTGTACTTCCATTTGATGTGTGTACAAATTATTTGTGGGGCTGGGTTGTTGCGTGTTTGTTGATTTTGAACGACGTGAATTTGTATACACTTTGAGATTATTAAAAAAATGTGACATCATATTATGCTGTTTGTCTGCCCAATGTGTGACATGATGTGTGTCTAAGCCGCGAAATTGTTGAAATGATGCTAATAATTTTGGTAATATTCGAAGGGATATTACCACTGACCTAAAATTTAAATTAAAAAAATAATAATGAGAATCGTTATTTGTTAAAGGCTATTTATTATTAAGAGACTTATGAAGGTTTGAACAATATTAAAAATCGCTTATTAAAACATTGATTTAATAAAAAAATTGCTAAATTATTATAGCTGCACTTATTTTTGAATATCATAAACCCAAAAAAAACTATTTTGTAACAGTTCTACTGGATGGTGAATAATTTTATCAACTAACATTCTGGAAAAAAGTTCTACACCGACGATCAATTCGATTAAAATGTTTTGTTGCATATTTACTTACCAATTATTCGCAAGATTTTGCAAACAGCCCTCAATAAATTTCATTCGAATTATCCTCTCTGTACTATAACATAATAAATTACATAAAGCTTTCTCAGCTTCTAAAGCTAATCCTTCACCTAATTGGTTCTGTAAAAAATAAAAGGAAAATAATTAACTCCAAATATTTACCAAAAAATAATTAAAATAACTTACAATTTTATTATCTTGTAATAAATCCCATAATAAGGTATTCCCTGGTTGACAAACATTATCAATTTTAAATGTTGCTGATAAACGTGGATCCGTCCAACCTGGTGATTTTTCTATGTCATGTGTTTGTAAACCAAGACATTGTGACGGTTCCCGTGTCTACAAAAGAAAAGAAAATGTTAAATGTAAAAATGGAAGTCGACTGTCAAGTTTTTATGGAGGAAAAGTTTACCTGTGCAGCTAATTGTGCTAGTTCTTCGTCACAAACAGATTCTTCTCCATCAAAATCACCCATATTCTTTTCAGATTTATTACTCATACGTGATGAATAACTACCATCTCCGTCACCTTCAATTTCATCCCCACTTAATAATTCTAATAAATGTCTGTAATATTTTTGATATTAGAGAAGAAATAATGTAAGCAATTAAAACGCAAATAAAACATTTTAACAAAAGACGACAGTTTAAACAAGAGGAAGGGAAAAAATACGTTTTTTATCAATTAAAAATAAATACTGCAAAATATTGATTTCTTAATAAAAAACACAAATATTTTTGCAAAATAAACTCCATTTCTCATTATAAAATTACATTAAAATTTAAACCATTTTCATTCCTGTTAAGACCCTGTTTACCATTTTTGTGAAGAAATACCGATAATAATATACAAAGTAGTAAAAAAATAATAACTACTTATAACACACACAGCTGATTATTTTCCATTGACTACCAAAATGTGATTAGTTATTATAATATATTATGCACTACACGCTTATATGAAACGTTCCATCTATTACTAGTTTTATGTCCATGGTGTTTAAATATTGATGGTTGAAATATTGTAGTCAGAGTCTTTGTTAGCATGAATATACAATAACACGTTGAGAACAAAACATAACCTAACACTTGGGTTTTTCATTTTAATTTTCGATTCGTTTTTGTTTCGGGCAGAATGTCAAAAAACAAATGTAATAAAATGAAAAGCATAAATTTTCTATCATTGTCAAACTTGTTGTTAACAGTACGGAAAAAAAAATTAAAAGGTCTAGTAAGATAACTGTTTAGATTGAACTAATAGATAACAACCAAAATTCTAATCAAAATTTTGCAAATTGCCATCAAATTTTTGATAGCAAAAATTTTAACTATCTGAAAAAATCGAGCTTATTTGTAAGAAAATACATCGAAAACATACTCATCTCGAGGAACATCTAAATCTGGTATGAACGGTTGACATGATGGTGCACGAGGTCCAATTGAACGAATTAAAGCTTTTCCATTTTCACTACCAGAAGAACTATCACCAACATAGACAGAAACTAAAGGTTCTCGCCGTAATCTGCATAACAAGATTCAACAAAATATTAATAAACTCATATAAAGTAAGAAAAGTAAGAATATTTTATGAAAAATAACTCACCTTGATCGTGATTTTACACGGGCTAACCGTTTTAAATGTTTGGTCTCAGTATCACTTTCATCACCTTCTGGTAATAAATCAAGACACTCTCTGTGCATTCGAATACTATCTTCGGGTCGTTTACCTGTAGAAAAATAATAATTTTAAAAGTGATGATATGATTGAGGACTTGTTGAGATTATTTTTTGCCTTCGTTTAACCTTTAATTGATTTTATTGAAAGAAAAAGCATATGACAACAATTTTATTTTGAGTATTTAATAATCAATATATCTTCGGTAGATACCATAAAATTTTTTCACGCGAAATTTCAAGTTTTCCAAAACCAGGGTAAATAAAGAAAGCACATGTAACATAATTTTCTCCAAGGTGGATGGGTTGTAAATTTCGAATATGTATTGATACATTCAATACCAAGTTTCTAAGGTACAAATAACATAAATGTAGATTTTCCAATACATGCCCTACATGTTGGATCGACAGAGATCCTCCGATCGATGACTATATCTTGTCATCGATTTTAGCTCAGAATTATAAAATTGAGTGATATTAAAACGTACATTTCAATGATTTCTGTCTCATATGTCTCTTTTTTATCACATGTGTGTGATGCATTTCCTCCTCATCAGCTGAACTACTGGAAGCAATTGTTTCAACACCTTCTGGTAGATTTGCTGATAGCACATTGGCATTTTCTGTTTGAACTATTGCTTCATCTGCAGTTGGTAATTTCTTTTTGACAGACCTATGCATTGAAAAATGTATAATAATGTTTAAAAAAATTTATGTGAGATTTTTAATAGTCTAAATTTATCTTAAATTATTCAACTAAATATAGCAAAATTATTTCTACTAATACTTACGATCCTTTGGTTCCAGTGATTCCTTTCTTTTCAATAGATATGTCGTCCCTTGGTGTTCCTAAAATTTAACATCACATTAAAAAAGTAATAATTAACTTTAAATGGATTCATTATTATAACTAAAGTCTACAGTAATTTAAACAACTCAAAAGGAATTTTTCAATTATAAATCACCATAACCATTTGAAACATCAATAACTGGAAGTTCTTTATTTTGTAACTAAAATTTCGATGACTCGAATTATTCTACGTCCATCAAAATCTAAATGAGTTTCTCAATTTTTATTGCGGCACTACTTTGAATATCAATCACATCATGTAAACATAGACACAAAAAAATGGGACTATCTAAATTTTTCATGTCCATTTATATTTATAAAATACACGATTGTAATGGTGAATTTATTTTAATATCATTTTTATTTTTCTAAGTAATAATACCTGGTTCGAAAGTTGCATGTTGTGTACGGGCCTGTTTACAAGGTGTTGGACCTTCCCGATCAATTTCTAACATTTCATCGTCTTCATCCTCTTCTTCATCTTCATCTTCCTCTTCTTCTTCCGCTTCTGTTCCACTTTTATGACTTTCACTTTGTGCTGAGGTTTCTCCCTAAAATAACATCTAAGATCAATAAAACGTAAATGTGATTTAAGATAGCTTTATAACTAAACTGAATTAAATTTTCAAAATTTTTGAAATGTAATCACATTTTTCTATAAAGCCATCTTAGTTATTTATTCTTGCTGGTATACAGTCTGTCAAAAAAGTACGAAGATTTTTTAACTTAGAAGTTATGGTAATAATTAAAAAAAATACTGTATTCGTAAATTATTGGCTCTTCCCCTTTAAAATTTTATTTAGGGGCTTATAGTAGTTTTATAAAAAAGCGATAAAAAGAGTTAAAAGGCTGAAAATGCTTCCCAAAATGCAATATGATATTATTTTTTTCTTTAATATTAGAGGTTTGGTTTATCATGAATTGATTTCTAGACGAGAGACGATCCATAAAAAATTATATTTCAATCTTTTGTGAAAGACAATTTGTAAAAACAAATAAATTTGTGAATGATGCATGCATATTACCGATCAATCAATGTATTCACCATATTGGACCTCTTTGGTTACTTTATATTCTTGGATTAAATTTCCGTATTCATATTATCGGTTCTACTTTGGTGAAAAAGAGAAAAAAACTTTTTATGAATAATCGAAAATAAAATGTTTATTCAATAATTTCCGTTACGTTTTTGACAGATCTGTACTAAAATTAATAATAATAGGGAAAAATTTCACAATATAATGTGATGGGAAAACTTTTAAAAGAAAAATTTTACATATTATTGTAAAATTTTACCTGTTCTTCATCCGAATTACTTCCGTCTATACTAACACTATTTTCTGATGAACTTGCACATTTATGCATTCCAATTGCTGAAGAACTTGATACAAAACCCATATGTGATGGATCGGATGTAGATGCCCCCGCAGAACTTGCCCCACTACGAGACCATATAAATTTAATTAGAGCCGATGCTAAATATAATGTTTGTTCAGTATGTTCACGTGTTTCTAATTTTGTTAATAAATTATATAAATGTAAAGCTGCACCCACTGATAAATGTTTTATTAAACTTGGTAATAAATCATGTACTGGTTTACTACAATGTTTTAATTGTGCTGCGGCCCATATTATATCTAAATATTCAGTCGTAATTCGTCCTTCCATTGCCAAGAAATTTAAAATTATATGACTTTGTTTTATCAGCTGAAACGTACAAAAGAAAAAAACAACTTTTTAAATATCCAAAATTACGACAGTAAGATTTATTTTTAAATCGGTAACAATTCTTCCATTGCCGACATTTCACCATAAGTAAGAAAAACAGTTACAAATTTTAAAAACTGATTTTTAAAAAAAACCGAACTTCGTCGTTGAAATTTACATTCATATAAGTTTGACTTGGAGCACATGCGTTGCATCGAAGCCAAGATTTATTACATAATCTTTCAAATAAAGTTAATTTCATAACCATTACTACAATTTTTTAAATTTTTATTTAATTTTATTCTAATAAAAACATGTACCCAAATATACTATTAAAATTCTAAAAATAGTTTTGGTAAAATAAAATAGCACAGAAACAAAATATAATTTAAATGACTTACTTCAACATGTAAATTTGGACCAAATATATGTGATATAATATTGTTATTAATTAGCCAATCAGCCATACTGCGTGGTGCAGAATCCACTGCATCTGATGATAATGAAATATCATGTGTATGTGACCCACTATTTCCACATAATTCAGCTAATAATCCAATATGACTATTAATTTGTGCAATACCAGCTAGACGCATTGTTAATGTACTCGACGTAAAATATTTAAAAGCTAAATCTAATCCATCACTATCCAAACCCAATGGCATATCTAATGGATCTTTTATTGCGCTCCACATAAAATCTTAAATATAGTTAAGTTTATTAGTAGTAATATTTTGATTAGAAGGGCGAAAGAAAACGTTTATTCTCAATTTTCAACATTAAAATA
The DNA here is from genome assembly GCA_020423425.1 of Chrysopa pallens. Classification (NCBI taxonomy): domain Eukaryota; kingdom Metazoa; phylum Arthropoda; class Insecta; order Neuroptera; family Chrysopidae; genus Chrysopa; species Chrysopa pallens. The sequence continues at coordinate 11,217 of JAEMTY010000379.1, forward strand.
TATATTTGATTGTAGATAGTTAACAATTATAATTTTTGCACCGGAGTCCTCAAACTTTTTGGGCTTTATATGAAATTAATACTAGATCTATCTTAAAAAATATTTACATACCTGCCATGCTTTTTATAGCTGGAGTTCGTAGCTCTGAATCAGCCAATCGACACATGTATCTTAGTACTCGTGATCGTAACGGTACTAATAATTGTAACGTTGTTTTAAAATTTAGCCATAATTTTAAATTACACACTAAAACATCAAAAATATAATTAGAATCGAATTGAAAATTTTACATAAATAACGCTAATTATATACAGAACTAAGCATTATCTATCTAACCAGTACGATGTTCCCATAAAGATCAAAACTAAGAATGAATTCACAGAAAATAATAGTATGTTGATATTAAAAAAAATAGAATTGATCGAAAAAATGTAGTTTATGAAAAATTCTTCATTTTTAATAAAAATGGACTTCTTTGTTGTTTTTTTGTCATTTTTTTGAGTGGAATAATAACTGTTTTTGATCAAATGATCACAAAATAAAATTTATAGAGAACAGGAAAAAAAGAATTTGATGTTGATACTACATGGACTGTTTTCATTTTAGTTTAGGCAATTTTAAACTTTCCCGTATCTGCATCAGTATCAAGTGAAGATAAAAATTGATAGAGTATTTGTAATATTTTAAATTTCTTTAATAACATGCAGATATTAATATATGAAATATATACTTTGAACAGAAACATTGTAATGAAAAAATATTTCAAATATCTCACATTCAGTTTCAGTTCGGACGAGTTAAAGTCCGGATGCTTTTTTTATCCCTTTTTTAGAACCCATGTGTTTAGGGCATGTTTCAATGAGCAGAATAAAATTTTACCATGGCATTAGAAGTCTGCTTAAAATCTTTATTCTGCTTAAAATGTTCATTACTTCGGTTACTTTTCTAGATCTGTTTATAATTTTAAGTAAGTAATAAACAGTTACCAATAGCAATAATAGCATGTGCAGTAGAGACAGGTAATACTTCTGGTATTAAATGTTGAAAACATAACGTCATTGCATGTAAGCCCCCTGATTTACAAAACAGTGTAACATTGCGTAATAAATATATTGGAATTTCTTGATCATGTAAATCACAGTATGCATTTAAACTAGTTAATTCCATTGATGTGACTTCCTCCAATTTAGTTTGTATTGTATGTTTACTGGCTACATACAATGGGAAATTCATTAAAAATATTTTTGATACCAGATGAAATAATTTCTCTTTATCTTGTAAACTTGTAATTTCCGATGAATCATCAATTGATTCATCTTTTTCATCTGGTTCTGAACTTTTTTCATCTGTATCACCTTTCGTTGTATTCGTTTTCGCATCAGTTAACGTAGAACGTAAATTTTTTAAATGATGCACACATAGGCATATGATACCTTGTGTAATCAAACTAAATCGTTCTAAATTCTTAAAATCACGATAACAGCACATACATTGCCTGGAATAAACATTATATTTTTTAAAGTTATACAAGCACTAACATCGCATTTTTTTAATAAAATTATTTTAAAAGATTATGTTGCAAATTAAGATTTTAAAGATTTACAATATCTTCAGATCTAACTATCATGATAATGTATGACATGATAAAGATTTGGAAATGAACTTCTTTGATTAGATTTTTATGTATTTTTGTTATGGAAAACGGTACATTATTGTTACTAACCCATGGGTCATAGACAATCTCAAAGTGCTCTGTAAGTCTATACAACTTAAATGGTTATTCTTACTATAATTATAAGTAATTTGGAAATAATTATTTCCAAAATGAAATGTGAGATACGAATTACTTATATCAGAATACCGTTAAAAATTTTCTACTTTATTACTATCGAATTATCTTTTGCAAAAAGATATTTAGGCGTTACAGACTAATAACAGTTTACGACTTTTTGATCATTATTATTTTAGCCACTGTGCACATATCATATAATTTATAAATATCTATCCAAATCTTTTACATAGCTTAATTAGGATTTTTGTAACAACTTTTATCTCTACGAAAATTCTGAAAACTGGGTCGTTTTCTTAAGCCCGTAAAATTCTCGATTGTTATTGGTATAGGAAGATTATTCAATAACAAATGCAAAAACCATTTTGTCTGGTACGTGATAAAACCGTTAGGTGTCCGTTATCTCACAACCGAAAATTTACTATTTTCTAGTTGTCGGGCAATGGACATTTCTTTTATTCTAATGTTGGTTAAAATATTTCTAGTATTTGTTATTGAATGATCTTCCTACTACAAGTCGAAAAACTTGTTACGTTAATCATTTTAAGCTATATAAAAATTTTAAGTTGGGTTATTATACATATGATATGCTTGAGGACAGTCAGACTGTCTATATTAATCGCTCAATAATAAAAAAGCTATTGAATATCTGATTGGTACCAAATATTAAGTTAACCAAATATTTTATATATAAAAAGAGTGCAATTTACATTTTGCACCTACCACTTTCTAATAGTCTAATAAATTTCTAATATTTCGACTAAAAATAACAAATGTATGTCATGATCAGATTCTTAAAACAAAAATATTAAACAGAAATAGTACATTTTTTACTGTAATTCCTCCAATGCCATTATTCCTCCAATTATTTCTCGCATTTCAACCATACTATAAATTCCGTTTGAATAAAATAATATTTTGATTTCAGTATTATTAAAATATACTTCATTGCCTTAAGTTATATTACATTATGACAGATATTTAAGGAAGCTAAGGTACATTTGAGATTTCTGAAGATCAGAATAAAGTTTTGACATTAACTGATCCAAGTATGTGAGTTTTTTCTTAGTAAGATAGAAAAATATCATATTTACTTATTCATTATTCTTGTGAAAGCCCTAGCAGTTATGATAATGTGCTTAGGGTTGCAAGAAAGTTGTATACCAAGTTAGGCTACTGTGATGGAAAAGAGCCAAATACTCAAAGCGCCTAATTTTTTTCAGTCTATAACAATATTACATTATAAAGGTGCGTAAATTCGTTATCATAATTCGTAGACTTAAACTGATTGGTATGTATTAACCTAATTACATTAAAACGAAAAATGATTTTTCTGGGTAATTACAGATAGTATGCACTCTGTTTGAATGAGTAATTATAAAATTTGATTTGAGAAGTGCTTGGGAACGGTGTTTTTTATTGTATTTTAAATAATTCTTTAAATATTGCGTTATTCATACTAGTTTAAAACGCATAAAATCCCCGTTGAAAAGTGCGACTTTTTTATCTTACTTCCAAATTTTACAGTCATATAGAATTAACTTTTATATTGCTACTAATGGAAAATGTTGGGTTCTGAAACTTATGTACCTATAATGTAAATTTAAAAAAAAATGTACAACTGTTAATTAATATTTTAAATATATAAAAGATTTTCATTTTAAATTTAAGCCTCCTATAAAAAAAAAATTAGAGACTTAAAAAAATAGTTGGCATAAACACAAATTACTGTGCTTAGTAATCACAAAATAAAAATAAAACTCAGTCATGAAGATCGTAAATCTAGTGAAATAAAAACTGTTAAAATATGAAGAAATATTTAAGTTAAAATAAAATCAAATAAGATAATGTTTTTAATGTTTTACAAAATTATAACACACCTTGCTGGCCATGTTTGTACGTATAACAACAATGTTGAGATGTCATACTTCGTGAGCTGTGGATGCTCTTCAGTTTCTATGCTAAATTGGGTCTCATCTAAAACAATTTCAGTTAGAAAAATACAATCATTAAATGTTGCAGAATTAACTTCATATAAATTGGCTTGCATAAAGAATGGATAAAAAATGTGATTATGTTTAAAAAAATGCATAAAAATAAATGGATTTCATCTGACAAGTTCAAATAATTGGTTTCATTTATAAGAATTATTATTCTTACATGACACTAGCAGCTGTAGGAAGTCTGAACAAACATCACACATATTTTAAATGTATTGATGAACTTTGTGAATGAAATATTATGAAATAATTTTCATTATTTTGTGTTAATTAAACTACTACATGTATTTACACTAAAATGATGTGATGTACAAAATTTATTTATATTTTGAAATTTTATCTATTTGACTTTACAATTCTAAACACTCAACCATCTTTGTTAGTACTCAACAGTCAAGTCAAATCTATATACATAGGATAATAGACAAAGTAAAGAAATTAGAAATTGTCAACGGAATTATATCTACTATAATAATATCACTGTCAATTTTAGAAAGATCAACAAAATAACACTACTAAAAATTTTTATAGAGATAATCCACATCTCTATGGTAATTTTAGGGGAAAGTATGGAATAATGGTGTAATTTGAAACTATTTTTAATAGACCATACTACGGTTCCAAAATTCATAACGTTGTTATGCTAAATTTTAATATATATTTTCATGATACCTTATCATTCTGGGCAAAAAACGTTATATGTTTTGAAATGCACCTAATATTGAATTTTGGAAAAAGGGATTGTTAAGGTTCCATTTTCTTAAAATCTATTTTAAAAGAACCCAGTACTAATAAATTTAATTCCATGCACATAAGCCTTATGATTATATAATAAATAAATAATAATCTTTATTTATTCTTTTAAAAATACATTTTATATATGCGTCAATAAAAGAGGTATATGCGTTATTTTACATTTCAGGCGATTCCATATTAAATTGCATTATATAGTACCTACACTAGCTAAACGTAATTCAGCCTAACTCAAAATAAATAAAGCATTCTTCCGAATATTTTAATACTATAATTAGTGGCTATCAGAAAATCGCTTTTTATTGTAGAATACGTAAAAGGAAGAAATTCATATTTTTTACAAGACCGTACAAAACAAGCTGTGGCCTCAGAGCTCGCTTCGCTGGTAAGTTTACACTAAAGAATTTTTAGAAGAGGCGTGTCATAGTTTTGGGGATTTAGTATAGGAAATAAATAAATATCCTGATAAAATAAATATATTGTGTGCTCCTAGTTAGTTTATTATGGGCAATTTAAATCTTGTGGTTGCATGACCATACGAATTTATAAATGGCTTATAAGGTAAAATTTTAAAGAATTATAGAATCATAATGACACACATCTATGATTCATATTGTACGTCTATTTTATCGAACAAATAACTTTAAAAATAATTATCTATATGTTATATTTTTATGTAAAGATTGTTCATGCTAAATTTGTCCACGGAAGTGTTCATTAAAATATGTATGAGTTATTTGAGCACAAAAATAGAAAGACATACAATGAATGTATACTGCATTAGATATTGTCTTTATTATAGATGTCTCATTTATATTCTAATTTTCGTAAAATTAATTTAGGGAATTTCAACGGAAATGAAATTGTGGATTCAAATGAGTTCACAATTTTTTTTTTTTTTTTGGTAAATTGACTATATTTTTTTGTAAAAATCAGTCATTTGCATAAATACATTCAAATTTTTAAACAATTTTATTCTGAGATGTTCTTATAATTTTTTATGTAAATTTCTACATTTACTTTTCAAAATATATTTACAAATTCTTAAAGATAGTATTTTTTAAAATCGAATCATAAATAAAGTATAATAGGCTACCGTGAATAAGATTCCAACATTTCTAAAAATAGCTTATTCATTGGCACCAAATTTCGTTGGTGAATATCTGACCAAAAACGGCGTACTGCATAGTCAGCTTGACGTAAGGCTGGCATTGATAGTAAAAGATGTTGAAGTTGAAGAAGAGCTCCACTTGGTCTAGAAAATACAATTATGTTAATTTGATGATTTAAGAAAACAAGTTATATATAAAATTACCGTAATATTCCTACAGCATCTGATAGCGCTCCTAATATTGATTCCCTGAATTTTTTTAATGCATGATAATCGTCTAGCCGAACATCAGAATTTGCAAGTACTAATGCTTTTAATAGGAAATATTCTTCTTTACAAATTGATAAACGTTCCAATCGCTCCACGACATGGCAACACTAAAACAAAAGGCAATTTATCATCGTTTAAAGATTCGTTGTCTACAGGCTAAATTCGATGATGTTTAATAAATTGTTTACGTTTTGTAGAATCTTTCTTTCTTACCCGATTATATAATTCATGAGCTCCACATTCTCGTGCTTGCTTTTCATCTAATGTAAAATCAGTTGCATATCGCAATTTTCCACTTGCTAATAGTTTCATTGATCTGTACGCCAATGTTAATGTCAGTATTTCAGCCCATGTACTTTGCAATAAACGCATTTCATCATTCAATGATAAATCTGTAAATCCAGGTATTTGTTTTGCCCAACCAATAATACCAACTAGTTCTCTGTCATATAAATCACTTAACATAGATAGTGTTCTATGTTTACTCGCTTCTAACGATACATTTATTTCTAACATGTCTGGTTCACAATTTTTTAATGCTTCTAACATTTTAATATCTGTAAAGAAAAATTATTAACATTTTTTAAAAAGACATTCATAATAATATGTATGTTTCAGAACTATTTTTAGATGGAGCGCGGAGAGCGTTTTTAAGCTCAATATTTGAGACACAAAAATTCATACATTTCCTATATATAAGATTATCGGAGAGCTATAAATTAAGTAAATGTTAATTCACCCTACTCACTAAAATAGCACATAGCATCATAATAGTAAAGCTTTAACGAAATGCTTTATCGAAGTGAAACGAATTCTAGTTTATTTATATATTTTATCCTAGTCACGAACTAGCTTTCGCATTGATATTATGTCATATATATGTTCGGTACACACGTTGAAAATATTATTATAAATACTAAAAAAATTAGTCACTCTGAATTTTACTGAAACAGATGCTGTCAGTCTGGCTGTTTATTTAGCGTTTGCTGTGACGGTGGAATTATTTTTATCTAAGGCTCATTTTGGTGTTTTGGTCCATTTTTAATAAATTTTGTCGCTCTGTCGTTTGAAGTACAGTATTTACGAACTTCTTCCATGTCTTATAATTTAATACGATTTAATGTATCTAAAATCTTAAACTTAAATGGCAAATTTTGTCGAAATACATACATAGTGTTTGTTTTAACTAGAGATGTCTTTTTTACGATTGCAAAAAACCGACGAAAAGTTAAAAAAATTGTTTTCGCTACTTATGGGTTTTCTAGAATAATTAAGATCTAAAAAATTCAAAAATAACATTTATTTTATAATTGGTCGACTAGTTTTTGAGATATTGTATGAAATACATCCGCTAAATCGGCAAATGGATCGGTTTTTAAGTGATATCTCAAAAACTGAGCGTCCGATTGTTAAATAGATATTATTTTTGAAATCTACGGGTCAAAATACCCTTATAAACATAGTTTTTTTTATAAATCGGATAGAAAATTTTTTTCGAATTTTCGTAATTTTTTTAAGGGGTACCCCTTTGAAAAAATCGAGAAAATCGTAAAAATTTTTTTGCTCCTGATTTAGATGAAATATATGTTCTAGAGTAGTTTTTTACTCGTAGATTTCAATAATAACATCTATTTAACGATTGAATGCGTAGTTTTTGTTATATTGCTAGAAATCCGATCCAGAGGCCGATTTATCGGATATATTTCATGCAATATCTCAAAAACTAGTTGACCAATTGTAAAATAAATATTATTTTTTAATTTTTTATGTCTCAATTATCGTAAAAAATTCATAAACAGCGAACAAAAAAATTTGAACTTTTGGTCGATTTTTTAAGGTTTTTTTATACAATACAAAAATTTCGGAAAATTAAAAAAAAGTACCAATCAGGATAACAAATATCATATTTTTTAAAATAATGCAGTTTAAATTTTAAAAAGCCCACGAAAATTTAACATTTCCATGTTCTTTACTCTTATGCATAATAAACAGCCTTAAGTTTATACACTTCACTTTCTGGAAAAATAAAAGTATTCATGGAATTTTTTTTAGATAAAGATACACTTTGTAAGTTTTCAAAATAATCCCACCTTCCAACATTTGTGGCCTTTGTGCAGTTGTAACCAACATTTGAAATGATAAATCTGGATTTCTGCGATATTTTTGACGTCCACCTCGAACTCTATCTAATCTTACACCTTCTTTTAACATCCCACATCTTAAGCATTTACGAAATCTACATGCTTGACATGCTTTACGCCGTCGTTTATTTATTTCACATTCGCCAACTGCCGGACAAGTATATTCAATATTACCTATAAAAAATATAGAATTTAATAATTAATGAAACCAAATAAATGAATACGCTTTAAACCTTGTATTGTTCGTTTAAAGAATGCTTTGCATGCTTCACAAGATGCAACGCCATAATGAAAACCTGATGCCACATCACCACAAACTAAGCATAATCTACGTGGTGAATCTTCTTCTTTAATACCATCCTGTGAAAAAAGAAAAATTATTAATATGTGATATAATATTTTTGTTACTTGGAAAACATACTAATCGTAAAACATTTTTAATGTATATTGACTTAAATATGCAATAGTATTGTAACTTTTAAATAAATAAATATGCTCTATATTAGGAAGGTAGTGAAATTGGGCCACTTATACAATCAAATATTGTGAATGCGAACTATGTATTTAGAAACAGAAATCTAAAGTAAGGACTAAATTTGAAGTATAAATTTAAAGCATATTTTATAAAACTGGAGTATATAACTGGAACCAAATAAAACTGGAGTATATAATATTATACATAAATGATAAATGGGGAAAATGATTCGTTATCCACTTGACTCAAAATTTGGATTGGGTAGCTAATGTAGACGATGGGCGCTTAGATTAGAAATGGATGCAGTGGTCAAAAATAAGATTTATTATGCCACCGATTTCCGCAGATAACTCAAGCTCAATTCTTATACCATATAATAGACCTCACCTTGTCGAGTATAACATTTTGGGCATATAAAATGTAATTTTTGTCTCGATGACGTTTGCCGACCCCAAGATATACCCAGTAGTGTAGTCTTTAGAAATATATGACCAAAGCTTACGAATGATGGAGGATAGTGACGATTTATAAATATGTTTTTTCTCAAAAATGGAATTAGTTTTTGGTATTCATAATAAATATTTTCTTACCGTAGTGTGACCAGGCCTACTAGAATGTTCTTCAATTGGTTGTGTAGTTGAAGAGCAATGTTGCCGATCTGGACTAGAAGGAGATCGATCTCGTTGTTCGCAATATCGTCCAAAATCAATCTGTAAATAATAATTAGATCCAATTTCTAGTGATGAAACAGATAAAAAATTGAGGGTATTTTATGGGGAAAAAAAATGAATTGACCCGGGAATGGTCGGTAAAAGATCTGGGTAGGTATACGAGCGATCCCCACGATATACGAGAGATATCTTAATTCGTGAATAGCATTGCTACGTTATTAGATTAATTTTGCGTGGATTTTGTTTCACTCCGTTGAAAACATTCGTTAAATTTTCTAACTAGCTAAACCACCTGTGAAACATAATTTCCGGAATCTTTTCTTTTTTATTTTTATTCGTAATTAAAGAACTATTACCTCGTGCATAACGGTAGTTGTCGGTGAATATGCGGATGGCGTACATTCTGTGAACGTAATATCTAATTCTTCTTTTATTTGTTTAATTTGAGGTATTGGAATATTTGAGGCAACTGTATTACATTTAGTATCCTCTTCCGTTCCTTGGTCTGTTAATGAAGACGTATTATTACTTGCATTGTCAGTCATCATGGATACCTGTAATCAAACAATAAACATATATTAATTCAAGAATAAATATTATCTAATTAATGTATAAATGGCTTTGTGTACAAGGATGTACGTATATTTGAATGCATTTTATTTAAAACGTATTTGGCGGACTTGAATGAAATTAAAAACCATAAACATTAAATTATAGACAATTTGTACCAAATTCATGTATGTTTATTTTACCGAAATTTGTGTTTTTTGTGATAATTAAAAATATACCCTATTTTAAATGTGAGTTAATTTCTGGGATATCACTTATTACGACTCCGAAGATTTTTGTAATTTTCCGAACAGACTTGTCTCATATACAGTTTTATCGTAATTGTAGTTTAAAATATTTGTTCAAATTTTTTTTCCCATGGGGTTTTCACTCTTTAAAAAGAATCTAAAACATTACGAAAAAAATTTGTTTCACAAATTTGATAAAATTGAATTTCTAATGTAATTTTGACCTAAAACTAAAAAAAAAAAAACGGATGTATTTGACGATTGAAAGTATAGTTTTTGAAAAATATTCTATCCAAGATTTAAATATCCAGAAATAAATTATATATTAAATAAATTATACTTGAAATTGTTTGCATTTTTAACCACTTTACGTAATTTATAAATGGCTTCTAAGTTATCTCATGTATAAATAAAATATTTTAATGAGTGCAAAAAAAAAAATTATATTATTTAATATCTTAGTGATTGTTCAATAAAAATTAATTATCCAAATTTTATGAAGTGAGGAAGTTTGTGTAAATTGAAAAAATATATAAAATTATTACATTATTCGCATCTATTTATGACCTTAAATTTTATGCGTTTTTAGATTAGATAACGAAAAATTTAGGTATATAAAAATATATGAAAAGATAAATTTGAGAACGCATTTATTTACGATTGCTAAAATATATATTTTTTAGCAATCAAAATAAATTAAATAAATTTAAATTTTTATATTTATGACATTCCAATCTATATTTTTACATACTAAAAATTATTAAAGTTGTAGAGAAAATAAGATAAGCTGAAAAAATAATAAAGATCTTAGTATCAATTTAGACTGAGGTAACATTAGCGTTATTATGTAATTCAGAAACACTCGTCAAAATTTGAAAGAGTTGTACAATTCTATTTTATGATTTAACAAGAAAAGAGTGTAAAAATTTAGCTTTTGAGGTGGCAATATTCAATTAAATAATGATCTTTTGGGTTAGTGGATAATCACGACTTCCTGTTTTGGTGATTCTAAAAATACATTTTAAGAATTATATGATAAACAATACTCCACAAGGCATTTTTAGTTGTGTTGCCCAAAGAGTTTATAAAAATGTATATTTTTAGTTTTATTATCAAAACTAGATAACTTATGTCCAATTGAATACAGAAATTGCAAGCGAAAACTACAAGTTTTCCAATGAATATGTTTTTTAAGGATAGTTATAACAACTTCGAAAGTTATATATATATATATTGAAATATACTCTTGTTTATTAATTAGTATCCCATAAGGCAGAAATTTTTATGCAAATCTATGAAACATTCAATGTCTAATGATATAATTTTTCTCTTTCACTCCTGTTTAAATACCAAACTAGAGTCTTGTAATTTTGAGTTTATCTGTATCTAAACATTTTGTCTATAAACTTTCACTTGATATAGTCGATAATATTTGTGACACCCAATGTTTTAGCAGAGGGCACCAGCTCAATCGTATTCCAAACCACAAATATGAAACTGAATCACATGTTAGCACAACCTTAAACATATTTTTTATTGATATATGTGACACAATATATTGCATTTAGTATTCATAAATTTTGTTTTGTTACAATACATTTATGTCAAACAAGTTTATTATATTTATATAATAATCATATTCTTATCAAAAATGCAATAGATATATATATATATATATATATATATATATATATATATATATATATATATATATATATATATATATATATATATATATATATATATATATATATATATATATATATATATATATATATATATATATATATATATATATATATATATATATATATATATATATATATATATATATATATATATATAACTTTTATTAAGTTTTTTTTGTTAGTTTTTTTTTTTTTTGTATAATTTGGCCATGATCGATAATAAGTTATCTGTCACGGTTGACCTTAAATTGATATCCAATCAACTATATTTTCAATATTATTATAAAACAATATTTATTTATGATTTTGATTACATTTATTCAAAGTTGATTTATATTTGTTCAGTATGGGAATACGGTAGAGTTGCCTTTAAAAAAAAAGTTAGTGAAATTATATACAAACGAAAGTTTATAAAATAAAACAGAATTTATTGGTTCAAGTTTAAAACCTTTGAATTAACTAGTAGCTTCGTCAAACAATAGATCTCACTCACGGTGACTATCTATTTATACGTGAAGAAAAAACTGTGTACCCCTTTTTACGAAAATTAGGCTTACGGAGGAATATGAAATTAGGCACACTCAATGTTTATATAGAGGTGATTGGAAAATGCTAATTTATTTTAAAATTATGCATAAACAATACATTAAATGAATAAAAAATGATTATACACACAAATATATAAGAGTTGTGGCTTATATTATTTATCATTAAAATCATTCGCAACATCTTCTGGTAAAAAATGAATACTCTGGACCCGTGGTAATCCGGCTCACCTTGTAATCCGATTTACAAAAAGGGTAGATGACTGATATTAAATTTGCTATATTTCACATCAAAATTTAAACTAGACTCAATAACATAACAAAATTAAGTAAAGAAGTTTCAAATGAGGTTATAATAAAATAAATGTGCATTTCAGAACGACAAAGCTTCGTAATGTATACTTGCATAGGTTGTAATTTGTTATGCGGCATGGTGAAGTATTGAATTGTTGAATTAGAATACACTTCTTTGATAAATGTTCCGAATTATAAGGGTCGGTGTAAGAACTTTATAATACAACAAATTCGATAATCCGACATTGCAAAACAATTTTCGAATTACTGGGGGGTCGCCAGTATTATCAAGTTATATAAGTTAGGAAGGAAAGATAACTGATATTTTAGTATAATAAAATAATGACATTTTTTATACTGATTAAGAAGTTTGAATTGAATGTCATATTAAGGTTAATAAGATTAATAAATTTATTTTCTAAAATTGATAATCAGTCGATTGAAAGTCAACTCTACCAGGGTGTCTACTATATTTCAAGAACGAAATTCCTTGACATTTCCAGGTTTCAAATTGACTTTGTCCAGACTATTTTTTAATTAAATATGAACTTTTATGACTAGGTTTTAAAAAAATTAACATATTTAGTTTTTCCCCAACAAACTGATTACAACTTATTCAGAGATTCTTTCAACCGTGAATATGTAAAAAACAAAATCTGAATCCGAAAATTTTCTCTCATGTTTTCGAACCTGTCGAATTGGAATTATTGAAATATCCGGCATATAAAAGTATATTCAAGTATTTTAAATTTAGGTCTGAGTGCCGTTAATACCATTTATAAAAAGCCATCTAATAAATTTGTATTGGGCTTAATTATGGTTTTTTTCCTTCGGAATTTCCCTAACTATTCCATAACTTTTTCAGTAAATTCGAAATTCCCTGACTAATGGACCTCCTGTCTATTTATTCACAACTTGCCCCTTGTAGACATATATTAAAAATACTGCCGAGCAAACTCAAAAAGAATGTTTTTAATCGTTTTAAAATTTGTGAATATATTTTTTTTTTATTTCTTATAAAAATGATCATAATAAAATCACAAGAGGGAGATAGCAGGTGAGCAGGTCCTTGCAACTACACACAACTTCAATGAGTAGGAAACTTAGATAAAATAAACTTATACATTCAATAATAGATTTTTTTAATAGTTTTTTAAAGCTAAAAATGCAAATGTGTTATCATGATAAAAATTAATAAACAATTTAATACTGACGCCATCCAAAGAAATAATGTGCATAATATGAAACGT
>JAEMTY010000380.1:0-25000 GCA_020423425.1 Chrysopa pallens
AAATTCAACTACATCCCGTCTACCATACCCTAAAAATAATTAAGATTCCTAATATCAAAATAAATAAAGCATACAAATGTTGAATGTTTTAATAATACGAAGAGTATTATTTTATTTTTAAACTATGGGTAACATTATAACATTATTAAAATATATGTTTTATATTTATCCAGACCATTTCATTTTAAAATTTGTTTCGTACTGTTAACAATAAGGATAACAAAGATAGAAAATATTTGTTTTTCATTTTATTGTGTTAGTTTTTTATCCGAAACAAAATCGAATCGAAAATTAAAATAGGTTTAAATCATAAATTTTTCAATAAAAAGAAAAAAAATCCAGTGTATAATGTTAGTGAAATCGCAGTTGCGTTTTTTTTGTTTAAATTACTAATTTATTTTTAAATTATCTCTAATGTTATTTTTCAATTAGTCTTACAATAAAAATTAATAAAGTTGACATTTATTTGTAAAATTCTGAGAACTTTTAATTATTTAAATGAACTATATGATAATATAAGCAATCCTATTTATTTTAAAAAATAAAAAATAAAATTTAATGAATAATTAAATTCAAACACAATAGTCATAAGTTTAGAATAGCTTTCATTTCTTCAAGGAGAATAAATTATACAAAAAAATTTTACAACATATTCGTGCAAATAATTTTTATAAGTCAATAAATAATAAATTGATACTTTCTCAAAATTTTCCATTAAAAATTATTTAAATATACAAGTTTTACGAAATTGAGAGTAAAAACAAATTGTTACATAATTATTAAGTAATATTAATAAATGAAGAACATAATTTTTTTATAATCATTAGAAGGGCACTGCCCTTAAAGAGATGGGATAAATATGACCTTGCTTACCAGCTGCAAAGTGCAATGGTGTTGACTTCCTTCCAGCCGTATCCCGTGCATTTACAGTTTGGGATGATACTAATTTTCTAACACGAGTAATATCACCAGTTTTACATGCCTCAAAAAGTTCACGTAATGGATCACCAGTTGTATTGGATAATGGTTCCATTGATGTGGCTAATAATGCCCGACGATTTGCCATTATTTAATGTATTTAAACCATTTTATTTATTGCATATTTTTATAATTATTGAAAACAAAACTAGTCGATCATCACAACTTTATTTATGTTTGTATCCGTGTAGAGAAAGAAATTTCTCAATGTTTTTTTTTTAGTGAATGCACAGTATGATTTCATACACACTTCACTTGTATATAATCACAAACACATAAAAATACAAACATTACACTTACACTACATTACAATCTCAAAACACAATTCATCACAGCTGTCTGTATAAAACAATGATGCCATTATGTATCATTTTTTAGTGTATTTATGAAATACCACTAGAATTCACTACAATATAAAAAAATCCCTGGAATTATCTTCGACAACTGAATAAAATTATTAAAGTGTAAACATATTAATTAAATATACTTTTACATTATTATACAATTTTTGTTCGAAAGAAATAAGCATTTCGATTGAACATAAAAGCTCCAAAAACATTTTTATAATCAAACAAAACAAAATAATGTAATTTTAATTATCCACATTCATTTTAGTTTCTTTCAAATATTTATGTCATGAAATAAACAAAATTATAATTGTAATATTGTAATTTTAATTGCAACATACATAATTTCAGTTCCTTGTTCGTGAAATAAAGAAGTTTTAATTGAGGGTGTAAAAAAATTTATCGAATACCGCCATTTTAAATGACAACTAGATTTAGTTGGCAGCCTGACTAGTAAGCAAGACAATCGTTCAACACTGCTTTCACAATGACATTTTCTTAGAATATTTTACCTAACGGAACATTTCAAGTGGATCCATCAAATACGTGTGCGTTTGAAAGCCAAATTGAAAACATAAAATTAAAAAAAATTATTTTCGAAGGCTTTATTTCCTGAAATGATTTAAGTTTATTTTTCATATGGGCCATTACTTAATACTTTAGAAAGGCTATTTCAAGTAATAATTGTAACAAAGTATATTTATTACCCAAACTTGCTAGTTCAATACAAACTATTCTACTATACGGGAGGAAATTCTATCTCATGTGAAGTTTATGGAAGAAATTTGTTCGACAACGGCATTTAATTTACTATTATATATGATTTCTATGCATTTAATTGTACATAAATTAATTAATGGTAGGGGTAAACCATTTTCATTTGATTCTTTATTATAATAAGTATCACATGAAAATGGTTTATCTCAATCATGAATATATCAACACAAAAAGGTATTTAATTACGAATAGGCGATTTCGTTTGGGAAGAAACTGTTTACTTATGGTATCTATGATAAAACTTTACTGAATTGAAATATCTAAACATTTTAAGTCATATTGAAGAATTTCATATGATTTTTGTAATAAAATACTTGCATTCAAAGTTTATCAGTGTTTCTTATTCTCTAGTTGTTAATAAATGCATTCCTTCACAAAAGCACAAAATAATTTAACGTACACAAATTCAAGCATTTAAATTAATTATTAATTAGGTATAAGATTTTTTTGAAGAATGCTAATGTAATTCTGATTTTAAATTTTGGATTCGTTTACGATATTTATGGTACCAAAATTTGGTATCCTATGAAATTTTGATTAAATTAAACGAAAATGAAAAATACCATTTTCCTTCCAACTTTTAGATTTAAGGCTTCTTCAAATTTCGAAATATTTTTAAATCATTTATTATAATCTCATTACAATCATCCATCTATGTCTAAATGGCCTATGTAGAATCCAATATAGTCGAATAAATCGATTCCTCTCCAAAGCTAAGTACTTAACTAGTACTCTGATAAAAAATGGGTTTAATTCGATATGTACATATCAATACACTCTTCGATAGTAAATTGCTACTCTAAAAGAAATATTTGATATAGTTGAAGAGATTTGGTAAATCTACCTCTGGTCAATCCGATCTTGTCTATTCATACATCTATTGCTAGATATTGGAAATAATTATGGACCAATTATCAAACTTCTAACTCTAGTTGTTTTTGAAAAAAAACATGTTATTCGTGGAACACATTTGAAATAATAAACATTAAATTTATAACAAAAAAGCAAAATAAAATTAAAAAAACAATGTATCAGATAAAGTATCAATTTCAATAATTTAACTTGCTAACCCCACCTTCGAAGACGGTATATTCTGTTCCTTTTCTATTCTCGAATTAAATTTTCCACTTACAATATCGGGGTGAACATATATTTCTCTAATCAGTAACTCAAATTTTGCCATTAAATAGCGCCCATATAATTTCCCTCTTACTAGTTTTAATTTCACGAATATATTTACAGTGTTGTTTCATAAAAATATTATAATCATAAACTTTTCATTTATTCTATAACAAACTCTTCATAACATAATCTTATTAATGTTAATTACACATTATCAAATATATTATACTCCTATATGGACAATCAGCATAGTAACGACCAAAATTACGATCCCGATAATATTTGTTTTCTTCTCAGAGAGAAATTGCCCGTAGTCCACACTGCAAGTTCAACAGTTATAAAGATGCGTTGACCAGGCTTAGGTACTCGGAGGATATACACTACGAGATGCTACCTGACCAACTGGGCAGGAATTGCTCCCACTTACAAGAACTGTCCATATTTAAGTTTTTTGAAAATTATTCAAAAGTTGATCATCATCCGTCGGGTATTTAAACAATTAAGTTAAAGAAAAACGAGGTATTTAAACAATTAAGTTTGTTTAAGAAAAATGAGATATTTAAACAAGAAAAACTATTTAAAAAGCAAGCATTAAATACAGAAATAAAATGTTATAAAAATGGTTTTATTGCACTCTATTCTTACAAAGTATTAATTATAAAAATAGTGAATTTTGACTAGATTTTTGTTACTACCTGTAAACAAAAATGACATTATATAGCCACAATTATTAACAAAATTCTAAGATAAAAAACATGATTAACATTTGCGACTAAGAATTTGTTTATTAAAGCTAAAGATATTTGCGAAGAAAATATCTATGTTTTTTTTTTGTGAATTTCTTTATGCAGAATTAAACATTTTTGTTTGGTAAATGATTTGTAACAAACCTCGCAAAAGTATGATTTTTTGTGAATTTTTTGATGTTGAATTAAACTAATTTCCCAAGCAAATGTTTTCCTACACAGATCACATGTAAAAGGTTTTTCTCCGGTGTGAATTCGTTTATGTTCAATCAAATTGCTTTCTTGGATATATCCTATATTACAAATATCACACATGTATGGTTTTTCTACAGCAAGCACTTTATGTTGATCCATGTTCTGAAGAAAACAAGCTTTCTCGTATTCTTCTAATATTTCATTATTAATTATCACTTTTGTATTTATTTTTTCAATTTTAATGTTGACATCTTTATCTATTTCTGGGTTATTATTTAAATTGTCATCTGAATTACATGAGTCAATTTTAATACTTCCATCTTTGACAAACTCAGAATAATTTCCTTCAAAACAATTATTTGTTTCTATTTCGACACTTTCTTCATTATCAAAAACTTGATTCTTAACATCAACAAATAAAAAATTTAGATCTTTAAATCCTTTTGAATTTAGTTTTTCAGTTTCAAGGTTTTCATTTTTAGTCAACTTAAAATTTTCTTCTTGAAAATGATTATTTACTTGTTTTTTTTCAATGTTTTCGTCTTTAACTAGAACTGAATAATCTGCATTAAAAGGTAAAATATTTTTAGCTAATGTTCCTATATGATGTTTATCTTTGGTTGAATTAGGGCCTAAAACTGAGTTGTTTTTTACTATTTTATTGTTTTTTGTAACAATGGATTTATCCTTTTTACTTTTTCTTTGTATTTTTCCGACTTTACTTTGCTTAAAATGTTTATGTCTAAAACAGTATTTAAATTTAATTCATTTTACTTTAAAATTAAACTTCAGTTATATTTATTTGAGAATTAATAATACCTAAACAGTCCTGCAGAAGAAGATTTATAAATTGGAGGAAATATTGTCGGGATATAATTTGGACTTAATTCCTCTTCTGATCTTTTTCCACCAACAAAATGAATACTACAAATGTAATCTTTCCGACTCGGGATCCACGGGGAACCATCAGCACTATAAAAAAATTTATTAATGTATTCTATACACAATATACATTAAGAAGTGAGGTTATACAGTTTTTTTTACTTTTGTCTTCGTACTGCTTCAATCCATTTTTTTCGTTGTCCCAATTTCCATTCTGCAATTGGAAAACTATAAAATTTGCATGTACTATTCCTCCCTGTATTTTTACAATTAACTACACAGCAACTTTGGTGACCCATTATTTTATTTCTCCAACTATGATGAACATCGAAGAGCTAAGAATAAATAATTGTACCTAAAATCGAAGAGTTTAACTTGTTATTTACTGTATGAGCACTTAATATTGCGTGATTGACTATCGTCAGCGCTGCAGTCGATTTGATTTTCCTCACCCATAGGTTGATATTAAATATAGACTGATATGATATATTAAGAAATAAATGCAATCCCATTTTCTGTTTAAATAATCCACATTATTATATAATTAACTCTTCTTAGTTGTATAGAATATGTATTTAGTGAATTTCATTAATGTAAATAGTTAAAAATTGTTCAAACATTCATACTGAAGCATATACAGAATGTTTAAAAAATTATGACTTTTAATTGCTATCTTCATTCTTTATATAAAAGTTACGTAGAGGCGCTAGGAATTGACTTATAAATAAACTGAGTGCCAAAAATTCAGCACCTATCTTTTGGGTGGATCATTTCTGAAAATACTTAAGACAAGCTGCCATGGTCAAGTGAAATTTTTTTAAATAAAATTTAATACGTGCAATAGACCTTTTCATTTTAAAATTTATTTCGTACTGTTGACAATAAGTTTGACAAAGATAGAAAATATTTGCTTTTTATTTTATTACATTAGTTTTTTGACATTTTGTCCGAAACAAAAACGAATCGAAAATTAAAATGAATAGCCCTATTCAAAAATTATTAATGCTACCAAAATTTAATTACTTATATATCTTTAAATTTTTGTCTTTTTCTAAATCAAAGAATATACTCTGTTTTGATGGGTGAATTTTGTTTTTGCAACTTTTATATAATTGAATTAAAATATTTCGTTTATGTATGGTAGTGAGCTGTGGAAACTAAACAAAAATGACAATAATATTCTCAATACTTATATTGGAAAAAATATATTAAGAAGGATATTCAGAGTTTGGAAAATAAGAGAGTTCTAGAAGTTGTTAAACAAGAAACTTTACGGCCTGTCTAAGAAATCGTATTTAACAAAGGAATTGAGAGTACAGAGATTCAGATAGTTGGGTCATGTATTTAGATCTTCATCAGACACAGTGGCGAAGCAATTGTTGACCAAAGAATCTATTGGAAGAAGAGGTAGGCCCAAGACCAGCTGAATTAAGTCAGTAGAAGAAGACTTTAAGAGCATTGTAAGTTGTAAACTGGAAGCAAGTTAGGAAGTTAGTAACCGAGAACAGAAGCTAATGGAGAAAAATTTGCTGTAAAACCTAGGACCTATTACGCTGACATATATACGAATTTGTTTAAGTTGAGTTATGTTGTCGGTTAAATATTCTGTCGGTTTTAATTTTTACTGCTTATTCAGATCATCAAACGAAAACTTTGACATTTTATACTAGCGTTTCAAACACATAATGTTCGTTCATAAATATGTCATCAATATTTTGTATTTGCAATGTTTAATATATATTTGCGTCATATCGTTGTGAGCAGCAAGCAACGTTTTTGTTTTGAAACGCACCTTATATGCCAACTTGGTTTTATCAATTTAGATAAATGACAGACACAAAAAAAATAGACCGTTAATAAAATACCTCTAAAGACAATGTAGCGTAAAACAGACTACAAAAGAAAATATAGAAACTTAAATTTTTAAGGAGTCTTTAAATTTTGTGTGTTCATTTACACTACATATATATATTTCTAACCGCTTATATAACAATAAACTAAAACAGTTTTAAGCAGATTAAATTTCGAAATTGATTATTATTAATAATTGCAAAAAACATAGGATCAAGCCTATGGTTTAAATCAATAAATTAAGGATATAACTAAAAAAAACAATATGTAAATATAATTATGTATTTAAAAATAATTTACTTATAAAATAATATTACAGTACATAATATATTGATAAAAAAAAAAACAATTGTGCATCGAAGAATGAAAAACTATTATAACAAAATTTAAAAAAATTAATTAAGTCTTAATTGAGCTTGTATATTTCTTAAACGTGAAATTAATTCTTCAGTATGCGGCCTGCTATACAACGATGATAAGGCACTTGAAATAATATCTTCTGCCCGTGTAACAATTTTTAATCTAAAACGCAAAAAAATAATTGAGAATTTTAAAAATTAAATTTTATATTGGGGCTTTCATAAAATATGTCGCACAAAACTTTAAGTTTTTTAGACCACCCTCTTCACACTTTGTTATATTAAAAATATACTTCCGGCTTTTGTTTACGTGACGCATTTTATGAATTGCCCTTATGTAGAAATTTGGTTACTTACCGATCCATATGACTAACTATATTAGGATTATGTACAAAAGCAGAAATTAAATACGCAACTGCTTCATACATATGAAATGGATTACCGACATTTCCAGCAATTCTTTCTTTCAATAATCTACAATTAAAATAAATTTTTAGAGAAAAATAATTTTTAAGAAAGTGAAAGTGACTAAATTTTAATTAATACACTGCATATACTTATTTGTGCATCTATCTATAATAGTTTACGTATTAATATTTAATTTAATAGATAATTGTCGGCGTCAAATTAAAGCTACCAGATTTTCTTTTAGTTTCGTTAAATACTTACGATTTATATGTATCCAATAGTTTTACGAATGGTATATTCATTGACAAAAATGTATTTGGAACTTGTGATGGATTCCCAGATAATTTACAACATTGTATCTCCAATAAATTAATGATTACCCCTATAAACAACACAATTTAGATAATAATCAACAAATTTTGAAATCAATTTCCTTACTTAGTTGAAAACAGTTTTCGGAATCACCATATTCACGAGCCAATGCTTGTATCTTATTTAAAAGTTGTGTCATTTTATCCTCAGGTGAACCACGACATTGACGTATTTCTGAAATAATAATATTCTCCCAAATATTTTGTATTAACGATGCATCATCATGGCCAGAACAATGTATGATGGCTAATTTACATTCCCACAAATCGAATTTCTCTGCGTAATTTTCATACAACTAAAACAAATATAATAATCTGAAATGTTATAAATATGAGCAATTATAACATGCCAAAGAACAACAGTTTGTGCCAACTTTTAATAAATTTTTTAATGTTTTTTAGCATCGGCATTTTAAAACTTGTATAAAACAACTATTATTGAATTGTATTACTTCAAAAATTGAACTTCTATGATTTTTGAGAAATCCAGAGAAGTCTCCTAATGCTTTTCCAGAAGTTTTATGGTGATAATATAATAGATATTCGATAAAAAAATTTTTAATATATAAAAAAAAGCCACAAACTTTTATAATGTCGTTAATTTTTCAATAACTTGACCTATTATTATTTAACATACCTCTGTGATATCTAATAATTTCTCATCCAAATGTTTTATAGCTTCTTCAGCATTAGGGTGCATGCTGCATGTGTTTTTAATAGCATCTAAAACCTTTTGTTGAACGCGTGCAATTTGTATACGATCTTCTAATTCACGTAAAAATATCCCTAATGGTGCTGCATATCCAACTTTATCACTTCGCATACACATTACAGAGTGTGCCAAATATTCTATCCGCTGTTTTAATGTAATTCCTTTTCTATAAAAAATAAAATAACATTAATCTGTTTATCTTGGATTTTAAATACCAAGAAGAGATTGCAAAAAAATAATTTATTAAAACTAAAAATTTATATGCAATCAAGTTTATTTGTCTTATTTTAACATCTCACTTACATAAGATAAACATATTTTTATGGTATTTTGTTGGTTTAGTTTCTTGTTTCTAAGCAAATTGTGAACAAATCATTTTATTTATATTTAGCGGATAAATAACCAAATTGATAAAATAAATAATTGTTTGATTTTTAATTTAAAATAAGATCGTGAAATATTTTTCCCACTGTCGAAGTTCACATCTAATATCATGAGTGAATAAAATAAGCTTTAACATGGCAATCAGAATACTTACCCTTCTGTTGCTAAAACATTTAGAACTTTAGCGGCCGCAGGATGATTTTTATTATGTTCATAATATTTCCACAATAAATTATAAACTTGTAACGAATCAGGATGATCATGTGACGCACGAATTAAATATTGTTCTAGTGTTGGCTCAGAAATAGTTATTAGTTCTGAATACATTTGATGAGAGAACATCCAATCGTAAATTGTTATATGTAAAAGTTCGTCGTCATATCGAAGAGCACTATTAATCACTTCTTGGATCTTAAATAAAAATACGTAAATTTAATAATAAATCCCCATAGAAGCATTCGAAAAAAAACCTCCTAAACGCTGATATTTAATACATGCAAAGATCAGCAAATTAACTTCATACTTACCACAAAATTTGGTTCCGAAGATGTTAGTTGTGACACGTTTTCCGTAGATTGTACATTATTATCGTATAAAGTTTCTAACATGTTTGTGACTTCTGTATAATATTCCATTCTGTTTAAATAAAAAATGATAAAAATTTTTAATATTCATATTTTATTTAAATGGATTAAAAATACAAATTTTTGAAGATAATCGTCAAATTAAAGACTATTTCTCACCGAAATTTCTAAGATTTATTAATATTTCATCGATTACCTCTTTTAAAACTTGTAATAAGTTTAAAATTTAAATGTAAATACCGTCTTGTATACGCCTGATAACCATCTTCGTCATGGGCTGGTTTATTACTTTTATAAAAATGTAAACCAACATTTTGATCATCTGATTTTTGTGCGCATATCACACATAAATCTAATACACCTTGATAGAATTCATTTGCAATGAATTTTTGGCATACAACAGCTAAATTTAAATTTGGCGCAACATCTTTACATAAATTCAATGCTGAGAATAGTAATTCTTCTTTTTCGTGGACATTTTGTTTCTTTTTCGAAAGTAAAAGTATTTCATTTGCCTATAAATAAAATGTTCACTATCAAGTATAATATTAACTATTGATTTTTTCAAAGAACTATATACCTTCATATATTTATGATAGAACCTAAATACATGTGATGATTTGTTTTCCATGAAAATGAAAAAGAAATTTGTAAGTCTAAATTAGACATACCACGAATACTGATTTATTCGAACACTAAATAATCACATATCCTCAAGAAAGTGAGAGGCACTTTACTGCAAGATTTGAAATTTCTTGATTCCATGTATTATGTAGGAATGGTTGGTACCGTTGGTTTATAGAAATTTTATGAAAGAAATGCAATAGGATAAGTTGTGGTTGGATATTATTAATTGAAATGTTTGAATTCCTTTAATTGAAATTAATATAATTTTGTAGATATAAGTCGCCATCCAAACGCATCTTAACGTGGCAAGAAAGAAGAATGCTTGAATAAATGTAACGACACTTTATTTAAATTTTATACAAATTATTTTGCCAAACAAAATGGTTTTTGGTGTGGAAAACTAGAAAGACCAATGAATTAAAAATAGCTTATATAGAGTACACGAAATCGTAACGTTGCAAAACAAGTAGGAAAATGGGGTAAATAATAGTGTTACATTTTAGTTTGGTATATTTAATGGATAGTTTATATTAAGTAATAGTATTACGCTTGTTTGGGCTAATATTTGATCAAATGAGGTGTGTGTGTGGGGGGGGGGGTTGTTTATAGTTATTAGATTATAATTTAGTATACTACAGGCTAGAAACATACATTTAAATTTTTGAAATTTGTACACACCTTAGAACACACAGCGTCTTCATTTTTATACAAATTCGGGCATACTTCACGTAATTTTCGACTAATTAAATCAATTGATGCATTATCATTTAAATAACTATTAATTAAACTGATAATCAGATAACACAATAACTCTTGCCCATTTACAAATATATCTTTGAATGTTGAATTAAATAACATATTCTGATGATCTCGTGATAAATTGTCAACAATTAAATGAAACTGATGTTCAGTTAATATCTTCCATAGACCAAGTACTTCACACGCATGTCCAACAAATACTTTTAGAGCATCCAATGATTGTCGTTCTTCTAATTGTGCATCTTGTATAGCAGTTAAACGTTGAGCTGGTGATGTGACATTTTGTGGAATCATCTGATTTGTATTGTTAAACGTTTCGTTGATATTACGTTGCATAATCATTGTTTGATTTGTGGCACTGATGTTACTGTTTAACGCTAGTAATGTGTTTTTATCCAGGAAATTTCGTAAAGCACGTAAATGATTTAATAACCATAGACAATCTTCACCAGTAACAATACTCACAAGCTATTTAAGAAATTTTAAATCAGAATTATGTACACAATTTTAAATAAATACAAGTGAAAAAATAATAGCAAAATTAGTAAAATCAACAAAACTGAAAATTCAATTTTATAATGATTTTGTGAATAGATCTCACTAATAATCGATAAGAATATTCGTGAAAAAAAAAACAGATAATAAAAACCCTTACATATGGTTTGTTATCTTCAACAACTTTTCGACAACATGACGTACACCACAACTCTCTTAAAATACGTCCAACATACAAATATAAACCATTATGTTTTGCTGAAAAAGACATTTGCGTCCCAACAACATCTGGTGGCATTTGTATATGGTGAGGTTTAGTTGGTGATAACATTGAACCTGGTAATCTTTGTTGAACTATTGGCGTTGAAACATAACCTGGATTAAAACCTGAGAAAATGAAGCAAACTTTATAACTGCAAATGAAATAAAAAATTTGCTGATATGGAATTGATCTACCTTTTCATAGGAGCTTGCGATAACTATTATTACTTTCTACCACAAGTATCTATATACTACTTTCGTGAACTATTACAAAATGATAAACTTTAAATTTGCATAGTGATACGCCACTATTTTTGTGAATAAATAACTCAAAAAATAATTATTCAAATTAAAATAAATTAATTATTTTTATTTCTGAGAAAACAGACCACCCTTAAGTTAACTAAAATTTAGTCAGACTTTGATAGAAAAAATCATGTTTTAATAATTATTGCTTATGTAATACTTCTCACAAAATAATGTTCAAATTATTTAGTTGTGAAAATTTCTTGCTTTAAGTTAAGAAGATTTTAGGTTTAAGGGGGATAAAACACATAACCTTATTAATTTATATATATATTTTTTTAAATTATCGTAATTATTATGTTTTATTAATATATTTAGCAAAATTACCTTGTGTATTAGCGAATGGGGGATTAATATTCGCTGTTAAAGGTGGCATTGTACTAAATACTTTTGGCTCTCCACCATACATAAAAAATGCTCTGGTTGCCCATTCCGAAATTTGTATATTTTGTATATTTTCTAAACATGCTAAAATTAAGCAAGTTGCACAAGCTTGATCCTCATTTTGTGATTGAAAATATGCTTTAACAAATTCACTGTCCGGTCCTTTATTCTCCATTAAGATTTCGCGTAATAAATCAACTGGGCGTAATTTTACAATAATATGTGCACCTTGTGTTGTTAACACGATAAATTTTCTAGGAGGCTCGATGTGTTGACGTACAACTAAAGGTGGATCTCCTTGTAATGACAATTTATCTTTTTTCAATAGAAAATTTGTAGTTGAATCTTCGTTATACATAGCCTGAAATTAAAAATTTAAATTAATAAAAATGAAAGAATTTGAAATTCGCTTAAAATTTAACAAATAATGTATTTTCAATCGCCATAATATTATTTGGTAGCGACTTAGAATCAGATTCAATCCAGCAAATTCTCCTAAAAAATTGCATAATTTTTCAAAACAAGGCCACATTTTTATTGAAGTACCGAATTGATATATTTTCATTCATCTCTATTGTTATAAAGAGATTTAGGATTAATTAGATTATAATATTTATTTTTTTAATTTAATTGACTTGTACTTAAATAATACTTAATATTATAAATATAAAACTACAAATGCAATAAACTTATTGGATAAACTGGATTGTTTTTAAATATACTATAATATGTGGAGTATAAATATGTACTGATTGTTAGTATATAATTATACTAAACATGTTTCAAACAAATGTTTCTTGTTATTAAAAATTATCTGTAAAATTTATGAAAAAAAATTTCAAATGAAAACTTTTGTTATAAAAGAATATTTTTTTTTACTTGTCTTCTCTATCACATGTATTTTAAAAGATAGAAGCCATAAACTTAAATATTTTCATTTCTTGGACACGAGTTTGAAATTACGCTATCAATTTTTTTTAAATAATGATAATCAGATTCATCAAATGACATAAACAATAATTCGTTGTACCAAATTTGATAAACCACTTACCATATATGCAGGAAATAAGCATAAACAAATATACTGACCTCTTTTAAAGCCCATGCCGGCCCATCTAATGGTAAAATGGTATATGCTTCCATTAAAATTGGCAAAAAAGGGAATGGATCACTACTCAAACACCATAAATGATTTTGATCTTGTGTAGGTTGAGCAACCATCATTAAAGTATTCTCACGATAATTAGCTAAATGTACACTTTTTGGACGTATTGCTGGTGCATTCGCAGAAAACCCAGGAGGTAAACGCACATGTATTAGTTGTAGTTTAACAGGACGCTGATTTGTTGATGTTGATGTTAAATTGATTGTAGTGAAATAAAATCGTACTCCAGTTTCGGAAACTGCCACTAAGTGTAATAATGATGAGTCATGGCCATTTAATGCTGATATACTTATAATTGGTCGAAAATTCGTACTGTCCAAAGTTCTAAACAAAAAATAATTAAATTTTAACAATAACTGAGTTAATTGTGTTTAAATACTCATAAACATTATTAAATACATAATATATTAACGTTTTTTTTAAGTTATGAAGAATTTGTTATATGTATTAAAATTATGTGTAGAGTTAATTAAGAGTCTGAATTAAAATTTTGGTGAGTCTAAACAGTTTATGACAAAATGTTTTAAACAAAAATTGTTTCGAACCAACTTTATTTTGGAGCTGAATTTTTCTTCTATCTCTTGCGGTTTAAGAAATGTGTCAAGACTCCATTGAAGCTATTGATCGTTTATGTTTATTCTCGAAATAAATTCCTTTTTGAGTTTTCTTAATGACGGACTGATTAAAACGATCTAGTAGCTCTGTGAAGTAGACCTCACTCAAGAAAAAAAAAACGTAACTTCTGACATTGCACAAAGAGGTGTTTAAAGAAAAACATAATTTTTTCATTTTATTTCATGTCACATCGATAGAAAAAATCTTCCTAACTTGCATAGAAAAAAAATTCATAATTTTAAAGATTTTCCAAAATAAGAGGGAGGTTAAAAAAACCTAGCTTTCCTATGTCCACTCATGATTTTCACACCGAATGTCAAAAATCGTATCTTCCAGGCTTGCATAAACAAAAGTTGTATTTTTAGAAAATTTTTCCAATGCAATAAAAAAATTACAATTTTCTATTTTTCAGCGTACATAGAAACATTAAAACGTTAGTAAGTAGGAAAAAAATTGGTATTTGTGAAGATTTTCCAAATTTCATCAAAATCGAAAAAATTTTCAGCGGAACAAATACAGATACATATAGAAAAACGAAATGAAAAATCGTCCAGTTAAATTATAGATCTTACTACATTCGGTCAGTTAACGTACTACGCGATGGTATCAGATTAATTTATCTACTGATTCTTAAAATCACGTTGTAGTAATCACGATTATTTTATAATCTTTAATAGAATTAAATTTAATCATTTTATACTTGCAGAAATATTATAAATTCCATTTTAATAAGACTTAATGGAAAAGGTTTTAATAAAATACTTACTTTACAATATTAAGAGCACTTTGAACAATTGCATTTTGTGAAACTTTAACAATCTTATACATTCCATCACCATTATCTCCTAAATCGTACACCTCAATCGAACCTTTCTCAGTAAGAACATACAAAATATGTCGACTATTATCAATAGCTATATCAGAAATAGGATCCTCTTCTGTAAATGCTACATTTAAAAACGAAGGAACTAAAAATGATAATGTTCCCGTAGAATGATTAATTTTTTTACACCGTTTACCAAACCATGACCCTTGTGCTTGATAATTTATTTCAAAAAGTGATCCATCGCGTCCACCTAAAAATATTCGACCTCTTTCTGTTCCGATAATTTTAGTGATTAGCACACCATCGGTAGGCAATACAAATATCGGTTCTGGAACTAAATTAATTTCATCTTGGGTTTCTTTAGTGTTCGAAACTTGGTTAAATGTTACTCCTAATACAACAATTTCAACGGTTGTTGTGAGTATTAATAAATATTTGATAAATTGATGAAATACTCCTGGTTTAGGTTTGACTAAGCCTACACTTATGATTGTTTCACCCAATCCATCGAAATAGGCAACATCTGAGCCATGTTCGTATGTCCAAACATAAATATCACTATCGATTGTAAGAAATGCTCGATTTATTTCAGGGAATAGACCCATTGTGCAATGACATTGCATATCTGAATATATTATTAAGGATAAATTTTTAAGGGTTCCCCTTTTTAAGGAATGATGGAGCGGTTCTTGCTCGATTTTTTAAAGGATACTTCCAAAATGTTCTAAAACTTCAGGCGGTAATGGAACTTTATTTACAATTTTTAATTGATTAATATTAGCAAAATTCTTCGATAAACCAGTTAAATTCGGATAATCATTATCAGTAAGTCCACTTGCGGATGGTCCACATTGGTTACTCACACCCGTAAAATCCACTAATGTAGGTGCAGCATTATCAATTACAATATGTTTATCAATCATACGACTTGCTAACTCCAAAGCATTAGTCGAAGTTCGATATGAATCTCTAGTTCGATCTGCTATCGTTGTATCGTACATTTTTTTTTTTTTTGAAGAATTCTGTAAAGTAATATAATTAGGTTAAGTCCTTGAAACATTTTTTTATATTACTTATCATGAATGAACATATAATAAATACTAACATTTTATTCAGTCTTAAAAAAAAATTAAATTAATTGTGCCTTTTGAAATTTAAATTTAATATTAAAATTTCTTCCCGGCTTTTTACAATTTGCTGATTCCTATTTCAAAACATCTACTATAAACATAAACCCGTCAAGATATCTTATTTATGATCAACGGTTAAATTCTATCCAACTTTTAATAGACCATGAATATAAGATAATATTGGACTAGTGGACTAGTAATTGAATGAATTTTTTTTTCAAAAACTTGAAATATATTTTTTAATTGTATTATTATTAATATGCCTGCATTAGCCCTTTTACGAAATTCTGTTGTCAGGAACCTCCGTTTATGAAATTTATTATAGAAACGTTAAATATTACAAAAAATTTAAAGAATTTGACTCGAATTTAATTGGATTATATATTTTGTTTATCTACATAGCTGAGTTTTTTTTTACATGGAATTGTTTTATCTATAAATAATTATTAATACATTAGAGTCTTATTAACATTAATCTAATTAGTAACTAAAACTATAGTTTAGAAGTTAAATTGACTTAATTACGAATGATTCAAATGAGCAGTAAATGTCAAAAGGCTAAATAAATCTTAAATATTTCCTCAAAAACAATGGTGACACATCTTTTTAAAATAAATATTGTCAATAGGAGATTTTAAAATTAAATTTTTTTCTTTATTTGAGTTTTTATTGTATTCTTAAATTTTGTTCTGTATTATGATAGTTTAGGGGAAAATGGGTGAGGTACTATTTTATTATATCCAAATACCTCAAATTTAAAATCGCATATTTTCGTTTCTTAATAATTTTGGGAATAACTTACCAAAGAGTAAAATCCAAACTTGCAGTAGTTGGTCGACATAGAATCCAGATGCCATTTAAAATTATATTACTGTTTTCTTCTATCTTATATTATAATAGCGTACTGTTAATAAGCGTATTAACAGTGAACATATACAAGTTAGTGTTGAGAAATGAGAACCGAGAACCGTATTTTTATATGCCTCACTAAGTATTTTTATCTTAAAAAATTTTCGAAACGACAAAAGTCCGCGACCGAATAGCTATTTACGGTATGATATTTAACAGGTGGGCTGAAAAGTTCGTAGGCTATCATTTTTTTTGATAGAATTTGATTTTATTATTTAATATAGCTTCCTTCGAGGGCGATACAACGATTATAGCGGTCATATAATTTTTCGATACCATTTATATAATACGAATTGTATTTAGCTTCAAATAGGCTTCATTCCAGCGAGCATCCTCTCAAGGTCTGAGAAAAGAAAAAAGACACTGGGGTCCAGATCTGGAGAGTACGGTGGATGTGGAAGTAATTCGAAGCCCAATTCTTGCAATTTCGCCATCGATTTCATTGATTTGTGACACGGTGCATTGTCTTGATGAAACAACACTTTCTTCTTCTTCAAATGAGGCCACTTTTTCGCGATTTCGTCTTTCTAATGCTCCCATAACGTTACGTAATAACCTCTGTTCATGGTTTTCCCCATTTTAAAATAGTCAATTAATATTATACCATGAGTATCCCAGAATACTGATGCCAGAACATTACCAGCCGATTTTTGCCTCTTTCCACGTTTTGAAGTCGGTTCATCACGTGCAGCCCACTCGGCTGGCTGTCGATTGGACTCTGGTGTGAAATGATGAAGCCATGTTTCATCCATCGTCACATATCGGCGCAAAAATTCGGATTTATTACGATCGAACAGCTCAGATCACTCCTTAGAATCATCGAATCGTTGTTGTTTTTAGTCCATTTGTGAGCTTGCGTGGCAACCACTATGAACAGAGCTTTCGCATATTCATGCACGATATGACCAACACGTTTCTTTAATATCTTTAGGGGCATCCTCGGTGCTCATTTCGCCTCGTTTGAATTGAACAAACCACTTCTCTATGGTTGATTTTCCTGGTGCAGAGTCCGAATAATTTTTATCAAGCCTTGGTTTCAACAGTATTTGTTTTCGCCAAAAAGCAATGCTTTATTAACACACGAAATTCTTTTTTATCCATTTTTTCAAGATAA
The DNA here is from genome assembly GCA_020423425.1 of Chrysopa pallens. Lineage (NCBI taxonomy): Eukaryota > Metazoa > Arthropoda > Insecta > Neuroptera > Chrysopidae > Chrysopa > Chrysopa pallens. Next base: position 18,308 of record JAEMTY010000380.1, read on the forward strand.
CAAAATTTCTTTCACTAAAAATGCTATACGTCAGATACTAATAGTGCAACAACTTTCAAATTCATACACGCGGCTTTTGAATATTAGGGCTAACTAAAAATGAAGACCCCGGACTGACGTAACGTAATAACAGGCTTAGACCAATCAATAAAGTTGAGCAACACCAGTCACAATCTGTATTTGGATGGGTGACCACCTAGCAGTACTGTGTACTGTTGTTGTATAAAAAATGATAATCCCCTTTGGTTAATGGCTATATAGCTGAAAGTAGCTGAAGTCAGAAATTAAAACTAAAAATGATATGAATTTGATATTATTAGCGCCATCTATGTGTCAGCATACGAACTTTTCAGTCTACCGCTACTTATTTTTCTAAATATTATTCTCATCAATTCGTGAGTCCACTCACGATCATATTAAATTTACCTCAATGATTGTAAAAATTACTGATTTGTGAAAACAGTTTCATCAAAGTGTATACGCATTTTTAGTCACATTTTGAAAAATAATGAAAACCTATTTGGAGATTTTTATTAATAGGATTTATATATAAAGTTTGATATAAGAACAAAATATATTAAAGATAAATGTATATATAATCAAACATAAAAAAGTTATACTGTTGTAATATACAAAATATTACAAAAAATTTCAAAACACATTTTCATTTTTGTTTTATTTACATAATAATTCAAACATTTTCAAATTTTTCCTCAAAACAAGTTATAGGTAAGGTAAGTATGTTTTATTACATCCCATACAAAAATTTTAACTTAACAAAGAAAATTCCTTAGAGTTTAAGAATTTAGTTCATAAAATCAATTTGTATCAAGTATAATTATATAGCTAATTTCAATTTTTTAAATGTTTAAAATAAAATAATTCGATAATAAATATGAGTTTCGAATTTTTAATAAGGAATTTGAATATATAATATCACATTATAGTTGTTTTGTTCAAGCAACAAAATTCATTTAATCGCAAATTTATATTAAGTCCATGCCAATAATTATTTAAACAGATTAAAAAATTTATCAAACAATAATCCTATTTATCAAAAATGGTCCACCTGGAAAATTGGTTCCCTTACCCGAAAAGTCGCAAACAAAATACAGTCGACATAATGGAGATACAAGTGTAAATAATGTTAAAAAATTTAAATATAATATTACATTCAGCCTTGCTTTTAATTACTGTCAGAAATCTTCATTTTTCATTATAATTAAATCTAGTTTTCTCGATACTCGGATAAAGTTTTACTTCTTTGAAAAGAAACCTGACTTCATAAAACGCAAATATATTAAAGAATAGAAGCTATTAGACTTTAACATGATATTAGACTTTAAAATGACAAAAAATTGTTTTTATTGAAATGTGAATTGTATTTATATCCAAATTTGAAAGTCACTTTTTGCGAAATGAATATTTCTCCATTCAAATACGTCATTATGAGAATCAAAGTCTACTTAATAAATACACTCCAAAAGCCCTGAAAATTAATAATAAAAAAAACAACAAAATAAAGGATAATGAAATATCGAGAGTATTTATAAATACCATAAACTATTTCAAGAACTGATGTTGCATTGATGGAAGAAAATAAATTTAAATGGGTGTGAGCTTAAGTGAAATTATTTAAATTCGAACCGTCTATCCCTACAAGACTTCCGAGCACAATTATGTGGATGAGAACACTAGAAGATAGAGGTGGTAATGTTCACGGAGGGAGCACAAGTATATGTAAACTGAAATTCTAGATAGAATAGCTTTTAGAAGATAATCCATTCCATGAACCACTTACGAGATAAGTTTATTTGGTATTTTTTTATAATAATTTTTATTTGCTTTTATCAATTTTTTATCCAAATGCAGTTGTTATGCAACGCTAAATATTTTATTACACCTTAGCCGATCTGAATAAAGCAAGTTTTTATAATTTGTTTTAGATTTACTGTTAAATTATGAATTAAAGTTTACATAATTTTGAACTTTTAATGGCCATGAACAAGCAAAAATTTAAAAATTAAAAACAGCAATTTTCTTGCGTAAATATTTTTTAAAGACAATATTGAAGCGATTAAATATTAATTATTGCTACTTAAGTTAACATTGTACGTAAAAAAGTATTTTTGAAATATATTGAAAATATGTGAACAAATTAGGCTGTCTCTAATTACATTATAACGTGATCAAATGTTATTACATTCGAAACATGTTTTTTTTATAGTATGACTCTGAAGAAGGGAACCATTTTTATCGACCATTTAATCCATATTAAACAATAAAAAACAATAGGAATGTCGAAAATTAAGTTGGATGCTTGATAGGCTTTGTGTTCTTCTGAAATGAAACTCTGCAACATGTTGAATGTATAAAAACTTGCAAAATTTTGATAACGTTATCATGTAACCAGATTTTTCTAATAAATTAATCTGATTCACGACGTAAAAATGGAAAAAAGATATTTTTTATTTCAAGTAACATAAATTAAAATTCAAATCAAATTATAAAATTTATTATTTCAAAATAAATAATTCTATACTATATTATTCTGTAATTTAATTGGCGAATTCACACACAATAACTAGAAACTTACGTCAATTTAACATATTAAAAGTATAAGTTTTTAACTTATGTTCACATGCAATGAATGCATTACAAAGAATCATTATCATTAAAATTAATATTATCATTAAAAATTTCTATTTTTTTATCTTTGAAACGTTAAACGACGAAAAAAAATTAATCAATTTTAATGAAAAAAAAAACAAAAACAACACATCATTACGGGTATTACAGATAATCAGATAGTTCATATTTTCGAAAAAAATATTAACCTCATCCATTCTTGATGAAAATATTAGAAAAATTTACAATGTCGATTTAAAGCACTTACCTATACATTTATTACATACCGAGTTCAAATACTTAAAGTTTAAGAGTGTATTCGATGGCCATTTTGAAGTAAGCATTATATCGAGAATCAATATATTTTAACCCGTAAACTTTTGCCAAAATCTCAATATTTTTATTACTTGAATTAACCTAAATAATTATTTACTTGATTAATAGCATATTTTGGAGATTTTATATTGCTCTTAGTACGTTAATTGAGATTTAAAGCTTCCGTACATATTGTAAAATTCAACGCAACTTTTCCTATCTTTTCTACGATTCTTAAATTTTTTCATGGGCATATTCTCTAACCAATCTTATTCATTTAGATTATTCTTTATTGATTTGGTTTCAAATTAATCTGAAAGTAGTTCTGTTTCAGATAAACAGCGGTGAAACTCTGTATTTTGTTTCAAATTTTTTAAGATTAAAACAAAAGATTATATTACAAAGGGTAAATAAGCTATTTGATTTATTGATGTTAATATATTTCACATCAAAATGTTAAACTAGACTTGATATTATAGTAGAAAATTAATTAAAAAATTAATTAAAAACAAAGAAATTTTAAACACTCAAGGATTATTCGCTTTCTCTTTATTGAAAAACAAAGTGTTACATGTTACCTCCCTCTTATTAAAATCAAGAAGAGTATTGAACGTCCATCTTACTTATTTTTCAAGATTTAAAAAAAATAACTTCATTCTCGTGTTCGTGAAGTAAAAACGCTTCAATTGAATTAATAAACAAAATTTTAAACAAATATCCAATTATTTTATGTCAAAATTTACATAACTTTTATAATATTATGTCGAAGGCCAACTCCATAATGGAATGAGTTAATAGTATAATTTTTTGAGAAAAAATAGAAATTTTCAATAAAATATCTATTTGTGCAAATTTTATTTTGAATGATGGATATTATAACAACAAACTTTAATTGTAGCTAGTTATTTATAAATTTTAAAAATAAATTATATTTAATGAATTAAAATATTACCTTCTTTTTGCATGTAAATTTAATTAACATATATCAATGAGTCGCAACATTCTTATATTCTAAAATACATTAATTTTTTGGAAGTTCGGGATTTGAAAAGTAAATCATAAAAATTCCCCCATTAATGATTAAAAAATATGACTTGAAATAGTGCATTTACACGTAATATGAGTATGCATTAAAAGCAAAAACAATTAATTTATCAATCATACACTTCAGGTGCTCCTTTTCTATACACACGTTGTATACATTTTTTTATTAACCATTTTTCGGTTTATTCGATTAAGGTAAGTTTCTTATTTTTTGGCGAAAATTTTCTTGATAGTGTTCTATACTCTTCATTTCATGATATATTTAATAGGTCGTAATTAATACTTGAAAATGGTTTAATTTAAAAGAAAGCACTCTGGAAAAGATAATTAAAATTTTAATGTAATTATAACAAACAAAAAAAATAATCTTTTTTTCAATAAAAAATACTTCAGTATTGCAATGTACAAATTTTTAAATATATTATCAAAAATTATGAAATACTTCAAAAATAATTTATGATTTACTTCTATTAAATATATCGAGGTTAAATAAATAAAATTCATGAGCGTTTTGTTGCACTTTTGGCAGTGTTACAGAAATATTATAGATTATAAGTTTCATACAGTAGTACGTCCATAATAAGAAAATATTTAAAAAAATTTTTGTTATGAACCCCTAACATAAAATTTATAGAATTAAATCATGTTCACTGTCTTAAATTAATTCTTTTGTCACTTTTTTCCTTTCGTATGTATAATTACAAAATACTTTTGCAACCAATAAAATAAATCAATGTTATACTACATTATTCCCCTTCTTGTCATACTTTATTATTTCCTCTTTTCTTCTCTGCTGACAGTACTTTACTCTATGGACAGTACTTTATATAATTTTGTCTAATAAATAATTTATGATTATTTTTTCGATAAAAATTTTAACAAAAATCTGCATTTGGAAAATATTTTAAGAGGTACCTCCTTTTAACATACTAATCTTTCAGAAGAATTTAATTCACCAATTGTTGTATGTATGAAGTCAAACGATAAAAGTAAAAGCTTTCGAATACAAGAAATACGAATCTACTAATAATGCCTAGAAGTCTTTAAATGTTTTTTGTTACAAAAGACCTAGAAATTTTATCATTCCAATTCAAAATGAGAATTAGTTAATTAAATCCTTTTGAGTGTATCTTCTAGAATATTTTCATTAAATAAATTTCGTTAAAAGACTAGTCTTTTCTTCTTCTTTCAAAAATGTAAATACTATTAAAACATGAATAAACTCGAAAAAATTAAAAAAAGGAAGTTCATTTTATTTAAATTTAATTATTAATTATAAAATTATGTATGAAAAGAACTAAAGTAATTCAAAAAAAAAAAGAAATAATTGATAAAATCTTTAAAAACTTAACTATACACATAATACGAGTCTGTTATCATACATTCATTCTCTCATCACTATTTTTTGTAATAAAATTGACATAAATTTCTATTAAGTGAAATATATAAAAAGATTAAACACACGGATCCTAATCAACGCTTTGAACCTTGCAATTAGTTTTATGAATGTTTTGAAATTCTTATCATACACTGCAAAAGATCTGAAAAACTATTAAAATTTGTTTTCGAAATACAGGCCTAGAAAATAGTAATAAAAACTTTTTCGTTACTAGAAACTCATTAGTACGAGAAAATGTGTGTATGAGGGATTCCACAATTTTTATCAACATCTTGTATCTTAAAAATAAAATATTGAGCTCTAAGTTACTTTTTTTTATATTTCGATATAATTTAATGATAGATAATTTAAGGCGCATTTTAGCTACAATTTGTTCAAATAAGGCTCAATTCATTCTTAAGATGTGACCTATTATCTTTGGTGATGATAAGTAATGAAATTAGCAAAATAGTGACAGCTCATTCGAAGTTCCATTATCAATATATGGATCCAAGAAATGGTTGAAAACTAGAATCCCAGAATGCGTTTTATTAAATCTGTTTCTACGCTCAAATGTTAGAAACCTTAATCAAATATTAATACAGTTAAAATATATTTCAAATAAATTTAAAAATAATGGTTATAGAAACAAAGATAAAATATCCCCTTAAGGATGAATAAGTATTTAAGTTTATACGTTTATCCGCTACGATCACATACTGTTACATCGTTACAATATACTTCACGAGCAGATACTATTTTTCCTACTGAATTTATTCAAAGTAATTGATTTTTTAACTATTTACTCTAGGAGCTGTATTTCGATAATCTCTTTATATTTCGCTTGCTAATTCGAGAAACTTAGGACCGTGATACTCTGCAATATCCTAGATCCGTGCTTGAAACATTTTCGAAGAAAAATAGTATTATTTTTGAATGATTAATTAAAATGAAAAACTTAAATAAATTAAATTGATTGTTACAAATTTTCACACTTTTCAATTAACACAACAAGTTCACTAATAACCGATTGCAATAATTTTAAATTAAATACAACACGATTATGTAAATTACGATCAGGTCCAGAATTATTATCATCTGATGTAAAACTTGTATTATCAGATGAATCTTCCATACTATTATTATTTTTTGTTTGTGTTGATGACGTTATATCATTGGATGGTACACCACCAGATGAAGATGATGCACTATTTATTAATGGAGTTGTGGTATTTGAAATTAATGGGACGGTTGACGGTGATGTATTAGTACTATTGGTACCACTCGATGCTGTACTAACAACTGGGGTGTCTTTCTTTGGTGATGGT